>JASDQU010025552.1:11206-29896 GCA_032191745.1 Picea mariana
AGGTGGCATTACTCATTCCTTCATATCACATGGTGAACCTATTACTTTATCATCACTGCATATGGGACTTATCCCTCTTGTGGTTATGTCCTTCTTCAAGGAAGGTCATGTACCATCAAGTACTTGATAGAGAATCAAGTAGTCCCAGGACTTTTCCTGGGGTCTTATCCACCAAGGTCAGAGACCAAGGATCAACCCATGCCGTATGCATGGGTACCCTCGATTTTCTAGGGGCCCTAGGCTTATCTAGGGGCTTTAACTGCTTGGTCATAGACCAAGAATCAACCCATGCCGTATGCATGGGTACCCTGGACTTTTCTAGGGTCCCTAGGCTTATCTAGGGGCTTTAACTGCTTGGTCATAGACCAAGAACCCCAGTCGTATACTGGGGGCCCTCGCAAGGGTCTTTTGCCATGGCACTGACTATTTGGTCCCAGACCAAGTACCCCAGGAGTGCACTAGGGGCCCTAGACTTATCTAGGGTCTTAGCCATCCTCCAGGAGAATGGCTCTTGCAGCTGCTTATAAATTTAACTTGAGCTAGTTCACACACAGAACTGCGCTACTACCCAATCCTTACGGAGTCTGGGCAATTATTCAGTTTGAGCCATTTCACACACAGAACTGTGCTACTACCCAATCCTTACGGAGTTTGGGAAACTATTCAATTTGAGCCAGTTCACACACAGAAATGCGCTACTACCCAATCCGTACGGTGTCTGGGAAACTGACGTGCCTGCAAATGAGTACTCGCTGCTGCCACACTCTATAAGCTATTGCCCCAAGAATCGCATATATGACTTGTTATCACACAGTTTGTAGTTAGGATAATGGATTGATGAAAAGAGGTCAAACTGGTATAAGTGAACCAATCCCACCCACTGTCACCTCGATGGGAAGGTTCTTTCTGTTTAGGGAGGTATGGCCCAGGGGGATGTCCCCGGTGACCTGGGGTTTTGAGAAAGAAAAAAGGCTTAGAAAGGCTAAGTGATAGTAATCCCCCTCACAAGTCATCACCTGATCAGAAAGTTCGGCTTATAGCCAATAAAGATAACTGGAAGTAGTAACCAAGAAGTATCCCTGCCCGAGAACAAAGCAACAATGAAACTATGTGTGCAAGCTTGCTTACTTGGTTAGTACTTCATATATTCAATGATTTTCTGATAATAAGCAATTGAGCAATAATATTGATGAAGTAAATCAATGTTTACACTATAGCAATGATTACACTATCACTTCTCAATAAATGCTCAAGAAATGTGGCATTGAATGTAACAAAATCAACACTTCATAGATAATGCCTTAACCAACCATTCAATTCCTTCAAAGATAAAGTGAATGCTGCATATAGGTGTTTATAACATAGAAAGATGACGTCAGCAGTATAGTTAGTAGGGTTAGTCTAGGCTAGGGTTTGTAAGAGTTAGGGTTTGTTCAAAGTATTGGAAGTTTGTTTAATGATCAAGTCACTCAAAGCACAAGGCCTTAGATCAGTGCGCTCCTAGGGTATATGGAGTCAAAGAGAGGATGCAAAGGCTAAGGGATTTAGTGAAAATGGTAAAACTAAGGACAATAGAGTTAAACTTTGAGGTGTTGCTATGGCAAGGCCTCAAAGATGAAACCCTAGGGGAGAGAGGCTCACTTTGGTGTAGAAACCTAGGCCTCAGTGCTCTCTCCTCCTTCCTTAGCTCAATGGAAAAAAACGGCTAGCTTGAATAATGATTGATCTAAGACAAGAGGGTTAGCAAGTGATGTGTTGCTATAGTAAGGATTCACTAGGCAAACCCTAGGGAAAAACGACTCACTAGGTGTAGAATGGCTAGGCCTTGGTCCGTTTTTCTCCTTCTTAAATCAACAGGGAAAAACTGGCTAGGCTAGAAGGAAGGATAGAGTGTTGCAATGGAAAGGCTCTATCTATGCAAATCAAATGGCTAAGCATCTTGATGGGGACATGAGACAAAGACATCAACTAGTGCTTGTCACCTAGGGTTTGATTCAGCAAAATATAATCACATATGCAAGTAAATGAAACTAAAATCATTCAATTAAGAAGTGTTTGCAGAAATTCACTTACATAAACCAAGAAACCATGTAGCAAAACCCTAGTTGTAACACCTTCCACCAAGAGAAAAGCCAAAAATGCCAAATAAAATCTTCCTTCAACAAGTGCGCCTCAATATTTCAGCCAATAACCCTAAGAAGGGTGCAAATTTCAGACCTTACTAATGAGTGAGTGAGAGATGATCCAAAAAATGAAGGTAAAAACCCTCAATTTATATAGTAACAATGACCTAAATTACATTTTAGGTCATTAAAAGGCCGACAAGGCCAAAATATTAAAATCATACTGTTTTACATCAAATGTCCTAAAATTAAACCCTAATCAAGCAATAGAGAGATGTCAACCCCTTTCTAGGGTGGCGTTAGCCCCTTTTAGGACAAATGCAACCTCCTGGAGCAAAACGTTAGCCCTCCTTGGGCTTCTCCAAGCTGCCACACGTGCCAAAACTGCCATATCTGCCTCCTAAAACATCCGTACTGCTAGGTGACGTCCTTGTGGAGAGGGCTCAACCCCCTTAGGTACAGGTCTGCTCAGCTGCCTCTTGTGGATTCTTCTGCTCTTTCCTGGTACAAACGCTCTGCCCTATCTTTGCCCCCTGCTGGGGTCTCAACATCCATTGGGTGGGCTCTTCAGCCCCATGGAGGTCCGAACTGATCATCTCCCCATGTGTACCTGTCCGTCGGGCATGATCCTGCAAATCAACAACTACGCCCTCCATGGGCTCATAAGTCACAGGGATCATAGCAATGTCAATCACATCTAATCATCAATATTTATTAAACATATGCATAAAACCCCTTTACCTAGTCTAGTGCTCAAAGAGATTATACAAGTCTGCAATACAAGTTTGGGGAAAGTGACAGGACGTCCTATTGGGATAGTGTCTACGGGTAGAGGGATGTTTCTGGAAAGGATTAAATCCAAGTCACGTAGGTGGGTGAGGTGGATGGGGATGCCTAGGCAAAAGGTGTAGTGATAGTAGGGATGGCTTACCAGTGGGTGCCTCTGTGGAGGGTGAGCTGCACCTGTTATGGATGCAAATATTTCCAAGCCCATTCATGCCTTTTAATCTTCATTTTTTCCAAGATGCTAATCAAAGGACACTGCCTTGGCTTGGTGACCAGAGGTGGCAATGTTACCCACAAGTACTTTCACGGAAATGAGAAGGCTGGCTCGTGATGAGACCCCCTTTCTCTTGTCTATGCTACCAAGAGACACTACCCTGGCGTGGTGACCAGATGTTGGTAGTGTCATACCGTTAGGCACCCATGGACCTAATGAGTTGGCTCGTGATGAGACCCCCCATCCCTCAACTAGGTCTTGATTTAGTTTTTATGGGTCCCTCCGTCTCTTGCTGAGAAGCCTTTTATTGCTTTTTCGGGGATCCATGGGCGAAGCTTCTCGAGGTTTTATTCTTAGGCTTTTATTTTCAACTACTTTTACCCCCCAGGCCTTTAGCCCATTCTTCCCAGAAGGTAAGGTACAACCCCTAAATGATTGGCCAACCCTATGCCTAGACCAATATAATGGGATGGGTGAGTGGGAAATAAGGTGGAAAATGGTATGTATAACAGGAACGAATGATGGCTTTTCAGAGATCCCCCCAGTGGCAACTCAAAACCTATGGACATAAGCTTGCTAGGGCATCTTGTCATTCCCCCCCAGACATGGTCAAGTGGACAAGCATAAGATCCAAGCACCCATTAGAAACAAAGGAATCAAATGCACATATTCAAAGATTTTGAGGATCAGAGTGACACATACCATGATACCCGGACTCATTACCTCATGGAGCAAGAACCATCTCTGATGCAGGACCAAGACGAAGGTGATGGATGCTGCTGCTGCTGTTGACAAACTGGAGGCGCTGAAGGGAGAAAAGATGGGCCCTCTAGGGCCATGCTCAAGTCGATCTGGCTCTCGGTACTCCATGTCTAGGACCTGTGGGCCTCGAGACATAATCTCCTAGTTATCCCTAAAAATGGGGGATAACATGACTCATCACTCCCTCTTATGAGGGAAGTCCTTCTGGACCACGCCAAGCTTGTCCCTAAGGTACGCAAACTTTACCTTTGACAGAGGCTTGGTCAACACATCTGCTATCTGCTCGTCTATGCCAATATACTGGAGCTTCACAACTCCCTTTTGCGCCAAATCTCAGATATAATGATACTTGATCTTGACGTGCTTGGACTTGTCATGAAACACAGGGTTCTCAGACAACTTTATACAACTCTGGTTGTCACAGAAAATACAGGACACCTCCAACTCGAGATCAAACAACCCTTCAAGCAACTTTCGAAGCCACACAGCTTCACTACTGGCTGAACATGCTGCTATATATTCTGCCTAGGCCGTACTGAGTGCCACACTAGTCTGCTTCCTGCTGAGGCACAAAATCATAGTTGACCCCAGACTGAAGCAACATCCCGATGTACTCTTCTGATTTGTGACACTTCTGGCCAATCTAAATCAGCATAGCCTTGCAGTCTTATCTTACGATCTAAAACATATCGGAGTCCGAAGTCTATTGTACCCTTAAGGTACCTTAACGCGTGCTTTGCCGTAATCGAGTGAACACAGCTTGGTTCAACCATATACTGACTCAAAGTGTTCATCGCAAAGCATATATCTGGCCTAGTGTTCGTCAAATACATCAACGAATCAATCATCTACCTGTACATGGTGGCATCCACTGTCTCTGAAGAAGTATCACTCAATAACTTCAAGGTCGTCACCATCGGTGTGGGCATGGATTTACAATCCAACATTTCAAATCTCTTCAAGACCTCTACCGCATATTTTCCTTGGCATAGGAAAATCTGATCCGGTTTTTGCCACACATCTAGACCCAAGAAATAATGCATCATACCCAGGTCTTTCATCTCGAACTCTGATGCAAGCTTTCTCTTGCACTCAATGGCGAGCTTCTCATTCCTTGTTAGAAAAAGGTCATCCACATATAACAACAATATCACTGGTCCACTATCCTCAACCTTTTATCAAAGGTTGGGATCTTCTTTACTCTTGGTAAAACCCAAGCTCATCAAAAAGTTGTCAATCCTACCGTACCATGCCCTGGGTGCTTGTAATGTTCCTAAGCCAAGGTGCCAAGAACATTGCGTTTTCCATGAATTTTTTTTTTTTTTTTTTGCTCAGGGGAATCGGTAACAACGGTAGTATCGTACTCGCGTGACACGGGGTCGAATCCTGCCGGCTGCCTTATAACCCCTGGGGAGAAACGCACATCCCGCAAGCACGCCCTCCGGGTAAAGCGGGGTGAGAATCGACCTTGAGACCTCCTTTTTACATAGTTCCTGCCATTTACACGGACTTGCCAATCGGTCTACACCCCTGCGGGCGTTTTCCATGAATTTTTAACTGTTTTCTGGTTGTGGCATTTCGTCAAATACTTTGCTGATTTGGTCTTTTAGGTTGCACTAGGGTTTATACTGATGGTTGTTATGTATGTTTGCAACAATAATCGACATAGACATAGTAATGGAAGATACCTTAACAAGATGCAAGATCAATCAATACAAGAGATAACCCAAAACACCTCAGATCTGATGTTATTCATAATAATGGTTGTCCTCATACAAAATGGGCAGATCTGGAATACATATAAGATAGTAGAGTATTTGGCCACCAAAATACAATATAGAAGAAGATCCAGGCTTCCAAAAGCCTCTCCAAGCTATAGACCAAAAACCCAGATGAACCAACTCACAACCCAGTTGAAATGTGAAGATCTCCCTAGCACAATGCGTCCCTCACTCGCTGAATCAAACCAAGAAATCGACCTCCAAGAAATAAGCTGTCGAATCCCCTAAGAAAGGTGCCAAACTGTAGAGCGGGCCAAAGGAAACTCCCTGGTAAAGCCTCAGACAAAATGATGGAGATCTGACCCTTGAGATGGCTAAATCATCAATCTGCAGTGTGCCCTCTTGCCTGTAGAAGACCCAGAATTTGGCCTCTATGAAAATGGCCTCCAAACCCTCTAGAAAAGATCCCAAACTGTAGATTGGGGCACTGGAAACCCTCTGGTAAAGTCACGGGTTGAATGATGAAGATCTGACCAACCAAATGACTAGATCCTCAATCTGTTGTGCGCCCTCCTCTCTCTGAACCTTTGTTGAGCTCCAATAAATAATACGGTAGAGAAACCTCCTTCGGGAAAGGATAGAAAGGGCGCCCTAGGCCCTACAAAGAATACCCAGAAGTCTGTTTGCTCCAAATCCTCCTATGCATGGAACGAAGCCCTCTCCTCAAGATGATGTGCCCTCCTGCTGAGAACCCTCCTGAAGTTGTGCCCTAGCTCTCTCTGAACCTGTGGTTGATGTAGAACCCCTCTGAAGCTGAGTAGATCTAATGTAGAATGGTGAGGGAGGAATCTTTCATCTCCGTGACCAAGCTTGGACCAGGTTGGGTGGGATCTTTCACCACCGAGCTGATCTCTAGGATTTGTTAAGTCAAAACCCTCAAAACCCCCAAGTGCATGGGCTCACTAGCAAGAAGCCTGATATCAAATGATAAACAACATGAATGAGAGAATAGAGGCCCTTTGTCTCTCTTTTATCCTTACTACTCACCTTGTTCCTCCAAAGTGACTTTTACTTTATTAATTATCAATTAATTAATTAAATCACTTTAATTAATTAATTAACCATTTTACCTCTGAAAAGTGCCTTATCTCTCCTTGTGGCTTCCCTGGCCACTGAACGTCACTTCTCATCATCCTATCCTGTAGTGTTGTTCCTCCCGATTTCAATGAGCTATTACACCAAGAGGTTCCTCCAAGTATTATGCCCAATATGATCTCCTTAGTGAATTTAATTAACCTATAGCCCAAAATAACTCAAAATCATGGAAATCGTCGGAATGCAATGGAACCAAATCCAAGCTGTGCGGAATGGATCATAATGATGAAATAAGATGAGCGATGCAAGCCAGACCCCAAAATACCCCTCAATAGCCCCTGTACTCGCTATAACCTCCATCTGGCTACTTTGGTCATCATAACACTCTGTAATATAATGATGTCCCAAAGTGGGGACATTACAGTGCTTGATTCAATCCATACAAGGATTTCTTTAACATGCACACATGTGGGTTCCTATCATGTGTCTCGAAACCTTGTGGCTTCTCTACGTACACTTCCTATTCTACTACACCATTCAGAAAAGTCGTCTTCATGTTCATCTGGTGTACCTTCCATTTCATTACTGCAGCGATTGCAAGTATAGCTTTAATCGAAGTGTATCTCGCCACAGGAGCAAATGTCTCCTCATAATCTATTCCTTCGTTTTGGGAGAACCCACGAGCAATGAATCTTTCCTTGTACTTATCGATACTACCATCCGCTGAATGTTTCGTCTTGTAGATCCATTTGGAACTCGCAACTAATTTCTCTTTTGGTCTTGGAACCACATTCTAAACATCATTCTTAATGATGGACAGGTATTCCTCAATCATGACATCCTCCCATGCTTTCTTCCCTGCAGCCTCTTCATAACAGGTAGGCTTAGCATCAATGATATCAGATAACAATGCCACGTAAATTGAATATGGTTGAGGTCTCATGATTTCTCTGGAAGATCCATCTGGAGCACCATACTTCTCGGGATCCTGAATAATCTCACGAGCTCAAGCTGGTCTTCTTTTCTTTGTATTCGTTTCTGTAGGTCTTTGTGGTTCTGCCATGTCTTGGACCTCTGGACCATGCTCTTCTGGCACTACATCATTACTTGCGTCTGTATCTACAACTCTAGGAGCTTCAGGCTCCTCATCATGGATCTCATTTGTATGATGCTGTCTCGATCTACTGAAGGTTGCATCCTCATCGAAGGTAACATCTCTGCTAATCTCGATCTGTCTGTAACCAGGGATGTAGACTCTATATGCCTTTAATGTCTTACTATATCCAACAAATATACCCTTCTTTCATGAAGGATCCAACTTTGATCTCTTATCTTTGGGAACATGCACATACATTGGACAACCAAATATCCTCAGGTGGTTGACCTCTGGCTTTTCTCCCGGAAACATTTCTTCTGGTGTTTTGTTCCCAAGTACATGGTGAGGGCTTCTTTTCTGCACATATACAGTGGTTCAGGCTGCTTCTGCCCATAAATGTATAGGTAAGTCTTGATCATGAATCATAGCCTTTACTGCTTCCACAATCGTTTGGTTATTTCTTTTTTCTACCCCATTCTGCTGAGGATTGGAGGGAGTAGTGAGCTCCCTCTTAATCCCCACTTCTCTGCAGAATGCTTTGAAGTCATCTGATGTGAACTCTTCTCCATTATCCGCTAAGTGAAGTGGTTGTCATTGGTCCACACACGTCTGAATGCACGATGTCCAAAACTTATTTGGCTTTGCAATCACTACTTGGGAACAGGCTCTTCCAGATGGTCAGTCTGCTCCATGTCTCAAATTGGAGGCTATTTGATATGTTGCCTTCTGCAACTGTCACTGTAGCTCCCTCTCAGAGTTGTCACTGGTGACCTGCTTTCATGGTAACCTTCCTGGAACACATACATCTCCATGGTAATCTCCATGAAATTTGTAAGATAACTTGCCCGAGACAAGAACAACAATAGCAAAAGTATTTCCAATATAATAGCATTTTCATAAGAACATATCTATGGTAACAAGAATAAAGGACAATTTCATGGTAATCATCATAGTATTACCAAGGTGACCTACTTGGAAGCAAAACAAAAAATATCTCCTAGGGGAGATGTTAGTTCATCTTGCAAACAAGTACAATAAGCATTTATATCAAGATTCAATAGTACTCACATGCTACCAAGTCTTCATTGTACCTAGCAGTAATAGAACCTTTTAAAGATTGTTGTCACAACTATAGTGTTTACTTGTAATGTAGTAATTATCAAACTTGATATGTGCAAATTGGAAACTTATCAATTCAATCAATCAAACTTGGAACCTGGAGTCTTATCTCCAAGAATGAGTGTTGTTACTTTTCTTCCGAGTCTGCTTCACTCAAGATGACAAGTATTCTTTCCAACTTGTTCCCTGTACTAAGACAATATGCTTTCTTCACAGAAATCTGAGTTAGGGAATATAATGCAAATAAAATCTAAAATCTCAACCTTAATCAATCTAATACTTTGACTAAAGTCAACTTATAACTTTAACTTTAACTATAGTTTTGAATTCAACTTGTCTGACTCAAAAAATCAACCTTGACATTTTTGCTGACTGAGGGCAGTAGAAGGTGTGCTAGGCTAGGGCAAACTAGGAAAACCAAGAATTAGGTCCAACGCTTCACTAAAAGTGCCCAACGAATTTGGGTTAGGGTTTGCTGCCTCTGCAAAACTAGAAACCCTAGTTGGAACTGTCGGAAGAATGGCTAGCGAGCTGATCTAGGGAAATAATAATTTTAGCATCCTTCAATAAGTTGCTCAACGAGCTACAAAAAACTTCACTGGACTAGAGGAACTGCAATTGGCACTGCAACTTCTTTTTCAATGAAGCCTTCTATATGCCAGACGCCTTGACCTAGTGTTTTATGAGGAAACCCTAATTTTTCAATTTTAGAATTTTGGAGATGTGATCCGGGGGAATGATGCGCCCTTCTTAGGTGAGCTTCTTGGTGGCTTTTGTAAGTGCTCAACGAGATTGACAATAGGGGAAATTGACGATCTTCCTTCTAGTGGTTAGACTATTCTGAAGGAAACCATCACTGATACCATGTTAAAATTTTGGTAATACTCGTTTAACCATAAACAATGTCACATCATTGTCACCCAACCATAGGCACTTACACATGCAACCCTCGAGCACAATAACCTTTTCTTAGATAGATTCTGGCAAGTCCACTAGAACCAACAGATGAACCCTAACCAAAAATACCAATACTGCTCTGGTAGCAGCACAATATCAAGAGAGCGTACCTCTACCAATAGAAGCGTACCTATACGAAGAGAAGCGCACAAGAGAGCTACCAAAACGACTGAGATTACACCACGACAACTGCTGAACTACCCTCTCCAGACTTGCGCCTCCATCAGCTGCAACTGTTGCTCCTTGAACTTGTGCCCTAGCTGAGTGAGTGAGTGTGTGTGCCCAAATGAGGAGTGCCTAGCCTCTATTTATACTAGTCTGCCAAGGTGTCTTTTCATGTGGGGCGGACCTCACATTCTGGAGCCTTCTATTACTTTACTATTAATCTTCTTGAGCCGACTTCTCTTCTAGGGTATTTCCACATCTGTTTAATGGTTCTCTTGCTTTCGAAATATTCTACTCTAAGTACAAAGGTTATACTGGAGGTTAATACCTCCCATAGCTACCAAAACATCAACATCTGGGGGGAGTCCCTAGGCACACCGAAACACCTTGCTGCTGATCTAAATTATGATTTCTGCGTTAAAAACCAAAAATTAACAAGCTGTTTTTCTTGGACAACGTGTGAAAGCGGCCCAAAACGATGAGGAAAAGTGATTATTTTCGCTTGGAGGGAACCTGCAGGGTTAGCACAATGATAAGACTGGAAAAGAGGCAGAAAAACTATTCAAAGGATCAAAATAATCACAATAAATAGTTCAGAAAATGACAAATAAGATCACAAACTTACCACAATACCACCAATAAAAGAGGTTTGAAGAAAAACACACACATCTTTATTGATCAAGCTTACAAGAGAGTTGATTGCGCGATACTTGGAAAGCCTACAACCGGTACAATGACTACTTTGCTCAGAGAAGAGCCACTAGACTAGAGAAGAAGAGAGAGGAGAATGAGAGAGACACTATGCTGCGGCTGCAATGAACCTGCCAATAACCAATGAAAACCATCCAATATATAGGAGAGCAGTGTGAATAAAATAGGAGGTAATGCACATGAGGGAATAAGTGTCAGTGAGAAATTTAGGAATTAATGCGCACGAGGGAATGGAAGGAGAGTTAACTCATGTGAAGAATAGGAGAGTTAACGTATGGGGGAATAAATTAGGAATTAAACGCATGTTTAAATGCTAAATTTGACCAAGTAATTAGTGAGGTTTAGCTAAGGGGAAATTCATCCTATTTTTTAGGTATTTTTCTAAATTTTAGGAAATTTGCGTTTAAAAGCAAATTAAGAGGAATTTGAGGAAATAAATGCATGGAAAGTGAAGATATGTTGAGTGAGGAAAAGTTAGTGAGAAAATTAAGCCTTGATTAGGGAATTTCGTCCTAGTTTTTAGGGATTCTCTATTTTTTAGGAAATTGCGATATAAACTCAACTGAAGGCGAATTTTGTGGAAATGATGCATGTCAAGTGTGTTGATTAATGCARCTATGGGAGACATCCTCCAGCTTACAAACCTTTGAGATGTGGAACATAGCAGCTATGTGAAGCCTTTATCTCAACTTACAAACCTTTGAGATGTGGAACATAGCAGCTATGTGAAGCCTTTATCTCAACTTACAAACCTAAGAGAAAGCCCCTATGAAGGGTTCGTGGTTYCTGCCTGGGACAGAGTCAGGAACGTAGAGATGACCTCCTCCATGACATGAGTGAGAAAAACTCCAGATGATTATCTGGGTGAAAAGTGATCTGTTGAGTTAGAACGTGCCTGTGGCTGAGCACAAGGTGAACGTGGGAGATCCCAAAAGTGCTCGGCACATCATCATGTGAACAGAAATAAAGATGATGTGATGGCCTCCTCTGAGCAACAGAGTTGACGAGAAGACTCCAGATGATTCTCCTATTGGTGGCAGTGGGAAAGAAGATCTGTAGAGTGGACGTGCTTGTGGACGAGCACAGGTGAACGTGTGAAGACCTGGTTCATCTTTGTAATGTAGTGAAATAGGTCCATGGCATCCCTATGGATGTGCCCCTAGTGGATGAGCACTAGTGGGTGTATCAGATTCTTTGCTATATATTGTTCAAGAGTCAGATCTACCTGTAACCCTAGTTATTGTGTAAAGGGTACATGTCGGCCCTATGTCAATATGATTAACATAAACAAGATAATTAATATTGTGAATATTACTTATAATAATAATAAAGATAATAATAAGTATATTTGACTTAGAGAGGTCGGCCTTGTTGTGCCAATAGAAGCCCTTGTAAATTAGTCAAAGTCTAATATAAGTAGGAGATGATTCTCCATTGTAGAATCATATCCTTCTCATATGTTTTGGAAATTTCAGCAAGTACTTCTCTTTGGCAAAGGTGCACACCTCTCTTGGGCGCTAGTGTTCTAGGGCTTAAGCACCCTCTTGTGTGCTAAGTCATTCTTGGTGGTGAAAGGTCTTTCTCTTGAAGAATATAACAAAGGATTTGGCTGGGTTTTTCTCCCTTGTTTGAGAAGGGTTTCATAGGATATATCTTGTGTTCTTGTGCATAGTGTTTCTTCTTGTGATCTTGGTTGCTGCAACATTCTTGTTTATGGTGAAGACATGATGAAATTAAATGAACTCTATATTAAATGAACATGCTAGGCTCAAGTCATTATGGCTCTCGGTACTCCATGTCTAGGTCCTGTGGGCCTCGAGACATAATCTCCTTAGTTATCCCTAGGCTAGGGGATAACAATACCAATGATGCTTTGTGAAAACTGAAGAAATATGGACCTAGAATACCCTTATAGTTGTGTGGAAGTAGAAGAGGCCCAAGAATATCCTGTAAGTTGACCCATAATACCAAAGCATATCCAATGGGCCATGGAGTCAAAGTATATAATCCTCCCATTGAAAACTGAAACCCAAGGGGTCTCATCCAAATCCGCTACCTGCTACCACCCAATGTGTACACTCCTCCCCGTGGTAAATGTGCTGATGTCGACACAAGGGAGAGATTCACTTCATCAGATGTCAATAATGTAAACTTCTGTGAAGTGCAAAGGAACACCACCAATAATGTCAATGGGCCCTAAGTTACAAGCACAATCTGACACTGTGAAAGATGTTCTAAAGTCGAACAATGACAATGATCATCCAATCAAGGCTCAATGACACTCAACCTTGTTGGATGCGAAATAACCGCCAATGAGGCTAATGACTACCAAGGTGCTCTACTTCTGGGTCATCTGCAGATAATTTGTCAAAGTTGATACAAGATGACCTGCTGAAAAGAAGAGCAATGATGTCTCTCTTCCCTGAGTGCGAAGTGATAACTCAAGAAGATCAAGATGAAGGAACCAGGTACCATGTCCCTATGCTAGGTGGGGGTATGACTGACTCAAAGCAGGAGACTGAATGATAAGAGATGAGGAGACAAGACATAAGATCGACTCAAGACACTCCTATGTCTCCTCAAACTACCCATCCTAAAGGCTCAATGCTTCGGGAACAATGACAAATGGAACCCCCATCCAGGCTCACTCTAATGAATCATGATAGACACAAAGGCTCGGCATGTGAAGGATTTGACATTCAAATTTTAACCTAGGAAAAACACCAGTGGATAGCCATTTATTCATGAAAGGAAAAACACACAAGACATGACCACATGCTGATATAAGTAGGAAAAAAATCAGCAACACTTATGCAAAGACTGAAGTAGATAACCAAAGGGAAAAGACACTGCAAGGAAAATGTAGATTGCTGTCCTAAAACTGTAAAAAATCAGCAAGAAGGAAATACTGAAATGACAATGCGGAAACGAAAGACAACTGCCCTAGACCCAAAATGTTTACCTAAAAGCTGCCATGATTAAATCATCATACTCAAAGGACCAATGTAGCCATGTAGCCAAATGATTAGCCCGACGAGAGAGGTGAACAAAGTCAACCTTCTAGGGGGACCAACCGTGAAATCTCATATAACCCAAAGCTACCTTGATGTATTTGCTAGTGAAGGCATAGTTGAAGGCTGCTAGTTGATTGGAGGCTGTTGGTTGGGATTTATAACACTGTATTTCAACAGTAAGAAGCATCAATGTATGAGAGCCAAAACTCTTAGAATCTATCTGCTGAAATACCTCCATCATCCCGAGCTCGACCGGGTCATGATGAACTTTGATATCCAAGCTTTGATGAATCTCAATATCTTGAAGAACAACCTTGAGATGCAGAATCGTAGGCAAATTGTAAGGGACATCATCTTTTGGTTGAACCAAAAGTGGCTCCTCCTGCTGTAATGGTGTCTGATCAAGTTGTTCCTGGACTACTATTGTGATAGGCAAGGATGAAACCTCCTATTGATTGATCTCCACTTCGTTAACCAATGGTTCCTCCTCTTGAACTTTTTCATCCTCTTGAAACTTTTCATCTTCACTAATGGGTGGAACCAATGAACACTCTTGAGTATTCAAATCTTCACCTTCATCTTCTTGGAACTCTGCATGTGACTCAAATGTTGCAGTTATTGGTTCCGGATCATCTAAGATTGGGCTATAACCCTCCTGTTCATCTTTGGGAACTTGATACGGTGCACGTTGTGGTCCATCTCAATAACACAGACTTCCTGCATTGCTTTAACAATCGGTAGTTGAAAGTCATGGATCAGAATGAAGCCATAGGCTGCCATAAAATCTCTTTCCAACTTAATAGCGGCAACTTGGGCCTCCTCCAAAGTTTGAGGTTTTTTATTCCTGAGAAAAATACCCAAAATGCCATCAAATTTCTCAAGATAAAAAATCAATGCACAAGCATCATTAGGCATTATAGTAATAGGAATTATATAATAATTTTTAGAAAAATGAGCATTAAAATCAGTGACAATGTCATCGCCATTTTTTTAATATGAGTAAAAGCATTAATTAAGGAAGAATTGTCTGGCTTATTCACCTATCTTTCAGTAAATGTCTCTTGGAACGAATCCTATCTCATCAATGGAGGCATTCGGAAGGGATTTGTACTATGTTCGTGCCTCCCCCTCAAGGGTCGACACAAACATCCTCATTGCCACATCCTCATGTTCCACCTCAAAATCATTCAACAATTTTGAAAAACAACCAAGTGGTCCTCAACTGATTCTCCCGACCTTCTTGCAAACAAAGGTAAGCATTTAAGCCATTTACATGCAGGTAAGTCATGAGGATAACCTGGGAATGCAACAAAGCTTAGTGGGTCAAAAGCAGAAAATCTCCACCTTATTGGTGGCCTCACAACTGCGGCCATATTGTTAATCTCATATAGAAACAATCAGAACCGCTACCCTACTACTAGCATGAGATGGAAATCAAAAGAAAGATGAAGATGTTGAAGATACACTCACCATAGTGCTCATCGAAAAAGAACTTACCTAAGAATTCTTACGCTTACCAACTTCGAGAGGAGTTCTTGGTGAAATGATATTCTTGTTCCGGAAAGATGTTAGAGTTACTTCAAGCTCGGAACTAGACCTTGCATGGTAATCGAAACCGAAAGATCTTCTTGTGTAAGTCCCCTGTGGAGTCGTCCCTGTATCCCGTGGAGTTGCCAGGTGAGTTAGAAAAAATAAAGCAATTAAAGTAAAAACTCACCAATGTTGTTGTTACCAAAGCTTGCGTTCCCCGACAACGGTGCCAATTTGTTAGCACAAATTTTTACCCTCCAATCTGAGTTGATATATGTGTTAAGACAATGGTAAAAAATAGGCTAATCAAAGGAGTAAGGCCCCAAATTGTCACTAACCAAACCTCTCTTTGTTTGGGCTAGTTCTTGCTAGCCTCTAGGGGGAGTCCCTAGGTACACTGAAGCACCTTGCTGCTGATCTAAATTATGATTTCTGCGTTAAAAACCAAAAATCAACAAGCTGTTTGTCTTGGATAGCGTGTGAAAGAGGCCCAAAACGATGAGGAAAAGTGATTATTTTCGCTTGGAGGGAACCTATAAGCTTAGCACAATGATAATAGACTGGAAAAGAGGCAGAAAAACTATTCGAAGGATCGAAATAATCACAATAAATAGTTCATAAAATGACAAATCAGATCACAAACTTACCATAGTACTGCCAAGAAAAGATGTTTGAAGACAAACACACACTTCTTTATTGATCAAGCTTACAAGAGAGTTGATTGCGCCACACTTGGCAAGCCTACAACTGGTACAATGACTTCTTTGCTCGTAGAAGAGCTACTAGACTAGGGAAGAAAAGAGAGGAGAATGAGAGAGACACTATGTTGCTGCTGCAATGAACCCACCAATAACCTATGAAAACCATCCAATATATAAGAGAGGAGTGTGAATAAAATAGGAGTTAATGCGCGTGAGGGAATAAATGTGAGTGAGAAATTTAGGAATTAATGTGCACGAGGGAATGGAAGGAGAGTTAACTCATGTGAAGAATAGGAGAGTTAACGCATGGGGGATTAAATTAGGAATTAAACGCATGTTTAAATGCTAAATTTGACCAAGTAATGGGTGAGTTTTAGCTGAGGGGAAATTTGTCTATTTTTTAGTGATTTTCCTAAATTTTAGGAAATTTGCGTTTAAAACCAAATTAAGAGGAATTTGAGGAAATTAATGCATGGAAGGTGAAGATATGTCGAGTGATGAAAAGTTAGTGAGAAAATTAAGCCTTGTTTGGGGAATTTCATCCTATTTTTTAGGGATTCCCTATTTTTAAGGAAATTGCGGTTTAAACTCAACTAAAGGCGAATTTTATGGAGTTGATGCATGGCAAGTGGAGAGGTGATTATACGGAGGAATATACAGCTAAATTTAGGCCCAGTTATGGGACTCCCTTATCTCAATTAATTTATTTATTATATGCTCAAGTCTTGGGAAAATGCGGCCTATTCTCGATGGATGCCACATCACTTTGTAGATTTTCCACATGTCGACCTGTGAGGGAGCCACTTGGCACTGCATGGATGGCAATCATACCTGCTAAATATAGAACTTTCTAAAAATAGAATCCAACTCCTAAATTTTAGGAAATTGTCTAGATCATCCAAGAAGACTAGGAGAACATTGCCACATGTCATTGTGTAAAAATAGACACTGCTAAAACCAGGAAGTTGTCCAAATGCCTTTGAATTTAAATTCATTGTACTCGTTTTTCCGTAAGGGATTCGAATCTACAATCAAAATTGACATGCAAGTCTTGGTGCTCAACTTGCTAAAAATAGTAAACTGTGCCAAATCATCCCGAAAAAGATCCAAAAGACTCAGAATGTCGCAAGGATCCACAATATGTGCTTGAAATCTGAATCTGGGGCCTGGTGCCCAAACTGCTTAAAATAGAAAGTTCCTGCATGTCGCCCTGAAAAGTGCTATCAGGCCTAGAATTAAGCAAGGACTCTCCCAGTATGCTCAAAAATGCTCCAAACTATCAAGAGACCCACTCAAACCGTGTCTCCCAAAAAGTAGCAATGCCTGCTGTATGTAGACATCTCTTTCAAAATGCATGGGAAACCAAGCCAACTCTAACTCTGAACCAAACAACCATGTATCGATCATATCGCTGCCTTTGATGGGAACCAACCTCTGCTAACCACAAGTTCTAAATTCTGGGAGAATCTCAGAATGCCAACCAAAATAGTGCATGTTGGCTCTTAACCCTCAAGATTTTCAAGGGTGAAAATCTAGGGGTTAACAATAACCATATACTCTATGCTTGTAGATGATGAGTGTCTTATATGCTTCTCAATGCGAAGCACACTTGATACCCCTACATTATATGTAGGCATACAAATGTACTTGAAATAATTACTTCTATGGAGTCCATGACATTTACATCATTTATGAAGCAACTTGTATTGGTTGAAATATCCCTGATCCGGCTGATCAAGATATTTGCTACTGTTCTAATGCTCTGGTGTGCAGATTTGCTACACTGGGGGTTTTTGGATGCGTTTTAGCCGTGTGTTTGAGGTGTTCTTCGGTTATTGTGGTTGCATGTTGGTTATTGCAGGTGCATGTGGGTTATTACATGTGCATGTTGCATATTTAATGTTTAACAATCATAGAAGAGTGCATGCAAGAGTATAGAATGTCAACTGCTCAATATCATGAATAATAATGGTTCAAGCATGGAAATACAATAACCTACTGGAAATATAGAGTCTAGATGTCAGTAAGATCTCCTGGATCTGTACTGGAATACAATAGAATAATAAAAAAAATACCTGTGATCATACGAAGATAGCAGATCTGATGCATGCACGGATAGATCGGCAAAAATGAGCGATTCCGGAGAAATACGGTAACCGCTACTAGCTGGAAAACCCGATCTGAAGAACCCACCGTCAGAATGTGCTCGGAACTGCTCCAATAGATGCGCCCTGGTCTCTATATTGGAATGGATGTCTATCGGAACTCGGATCGGACCTCTACGACACCGGATCTGGACCCCTGGGGGGTTTGCGCCCCTCCTTGGACCCTGAATGCGCCCCAAAAGATTCCACTGTCGGAATTGGCCGCTATATGGCTCAAAACGATTGTCTCGTCAAATGATGAAATGGGTCGGAAGGGTTTGGCCGGATCTGCTCTGGAACATTTGCATGCAACGCCAAATGTCTGTCCGGAATGACTGTGCCCAAAATGGCTGGATGGATCGATCTGCAAGATTCCACCGTCGGAATCTGATGATAGATGGCTCAATGGAAGCGCCCTGGCTGGATCTCTACTGGGTCGGAATGAATCTGCAATCGGGACACAGGTCTATTGCAGATCTCTGAATCCTTAAAATAGCTTGCGCCCTCCTTGGCTGAGCTGCGCCCTCCACACTGAAAACTCCTGAAATGAAC
>JASDQU010025552.1:29996-49047 GCA_032191745.1 Picea mariana
CTCATCATCTTATCCTGTAATGCTCTTCCTCCCGATTCCGATGAGCTATTACACTAAGAGGTTTCACCAAGTAATATGCCCATTATGACCTTCTTAGTGAATTTAATTAAGATATGACCCATAATAACTCAAAATTACGGAAATCGTTGGAATGCAACGGAACCAAAGCCCAGTTGTGCGAAATGGATCTTGATGATGAACGATAGAAGTCAGGCCCAAATAAACTGCTTCTGGCTACTCGGGTAGGCATAACACACTGAAATGTTGTAATGTTATAATGTCCCAAAATGGGGACATTACATTGGTTTGTTTTGTTTCTCAAATAGTTCGTATTCACATGCATTAGTTAGGTTCCTTCCCTCTTTTTGCTGAAAATTGTTTATTCTATATTATTATTTCAACCATTAACTAACTGAAATCTAGGTTGTTGATATTGTTAGTAACAAAATCATATGAAGAAATAGAAGATATATAATGCTAGTGTTACGAAATCTGTTTCCTCAAGAGAATGGTAGTGTTTGTTTTCTTATCTTGGCAGATATAACAACACACACACACACATATTCTGATGCTTTCCCTTGTATACTTTTGTAGGTAACAATAAACCCGGGCGCATGGTGATTGGTCAAACTTTCACAATTGGTTAGTGAATTTTTAACCGAAGACATTTCTCACTAAATTGACAACAGTTCACTATTTTGACTTGCTGTTTTCAAAAAATGTTTATTTGTGCACATGACTATGATTAAGAAAATAGATAAGAAGCTTAGTGTTGGTTTTGGAAGTGTTGAGAGTCATACAATTGTTAGCATGATGTTTTTGTGAGTGGAAAGAAATTATATACATGTACAAGTAACCATAAGTGGCGACTAGGACTAGTAAGTAGATCTTGCATATTGCATCAAGGAAGTGTATATGACACTCCCCAAGCCAAGTACAAGTGGACAAAATAAAGCAAAATAGAGTGTGATTGTGAGAAGTGTTACTGCTTTTTACCTGCCAAATTGTACTTGATGATAAAAAAACTAATCCACAAGGAACAATCCAAGAGGGAACTACTAGGACAGTCACTGTAATGTTCCCAAACAGATTTGCTTGGAACATTTTAAGTTTTATGTTTTCTGGTTGTGGTATTTTGTCAAATTCTTTGCAGATTTTTGTCTTCTTGAGTTTCGTTGGGTTTATGGTGTTGATTCTTTGTGTGTGTTGCAACCAGTAAATGATAAAGATATAGCAATGGAATATACTCAACAAGATGCAAGACAAATAACACAAGAAATAGCCACAAATACCTCAGATCTGATTTTATTTAGATATATAACTGACCTCATACAAAATGGAGCAGATCTGGAATACATATAAGAGAATAGAGTGTATGGATGATAATGCCTCCAAGATACAGTAGAGAGATGAAGATATAGGCTTCCAAAAGCCTCCTCAAGCTGAATACCAAAGATCTAGAAGACCAAACTCGTCCCAAGCTGAGATGTCATGTCTTCTCTAACACAATGAGCCCCTCAATGGCTGTAGCAAGCAAAGAAATCGAACTCCAACGATATGGCGTCTGAATCATTGAAACCCACTGCTAATAGATAGATCGGGGAATAGGAAAACCCTCTGATGAATCTCCTAACTGCTGGGTGAGATCTCACCCTCCAAAACACCAGATCCAAGATGAAGAATGCGCCCTCCTGAAGAGAAATGCGCCCCACTGGTAGATAGACTAAAATGGTTGAAGAAAATCCTCCAATACTGATGCAAAGAGGCACTCTCGAGATAACTGATACCTCTGAACAGAGATCTCTCTCAGATCTGAAGTCTACAAACCTCCACGAACTCCTCACTCAAGAAAGTGCCCCCTAGCTCTGCATAAACCCACCAGAAATGCATCTTGCTTCTTCAACTGCTCCTGTAACTGAATGGTAACTGATGTATAATGGTGAGGGAGGGATCTTTCACCTTTGTGACCAAGATTGGATCAAGATAAGTGGTATCTTTCACCACCGAGCTGATCTCTAGGGTTTGTTCAGTCAAAACCCTCAAAACCCCCAAGTGCATGGGCTCTCTAGTAAGAAGCCGGACATCAAAATGATAATCAACCTACTGAGAGAATAGAGGCCCCAACTCTCTCAAAACCCCTTGTGAAAGGTGGTCCTTGTGACACATGGACATCCTCCCGCATCTCCAGATCATATCTCTCCATACCTATCAATGATCCTGGGTACTCCTCATGATCCCCCATCAACTGGTGTTGCTCAACGAACCCACCAACATCCTCTAGAAATGTAGCTGAAGTCAACATCTGGCTCTCTATTGAGATAGATGTAGTGGATCCCTGACTAGTCTCATCAAGGAGCTCCTCTAATATGGACCTTGATTCCCGAAAGGTTGTCTGTGCGCCTTCCAAGAATCCCAAGGCCCCTATCTGTCTTTTATCCCCCCTATTCGCCTTTTCCCTCCATGTGATGTTTACTTTATTTTTATTATTCTTTAATTAAATCACTTTATTAATTAATTGGCCTTTTTTCCTCTAAAAAGTGATTTATTCGTCCGTATGGCTTCTCCGACCACTGAAAGTCACTTCTAATCATCTAATCCTGTAGTGCTCTTCCTCTTGATTCCGATGAGCTATTACACTAAGAGGTTTCTTCAAATATTATGCCCAAAATGACCTTCTTAGTGAAATTAATTAAAATATGACCCATAATAACTCAAAATTACGGAAATCGTCAAATACAACGGAACCAAAACCAAGTTGTGCAGAATGGATCCTGACGATGAAATATGATGAATGATGCAAGTCGGGCCCAATAAAACCCCTCAATAACTCTTGAACTCACTGTCAACCCATCTGGCTACTCTGGTAGGCATAACACTTTGAAATATAATAATGTCCAAAAATGGGGACATTACAGTCCTCCCTGCTAGAATATTGCTTGTCCTCAAGCAATAACTGAATCAATTTGTATGTGATACTAGGATCCCATATCCACCTGTTTGACCTGTAGTAAGCTCTCCTCGAGACATGGCCCCTCCAAGTGATCACCATACTAGATAACCAAATACCCCTGATGAGTAGAATGATTGTGTGCATCCGATCCTCGGTCAACTCCCCAAACAACCACTCTATTCGGATCTCGATCCCATCAAACTCTGGACTACCCAACACTCTAATCCCTGTATCCCATATCAAGATGTGAATTGCAATGCCCTGTGAGGTATAGTCTTGTAAGATATCTACACCATGAGTCTCCTACAAATAACACACAGCCTCCACCCCAAATGAGTCTGACCTCCTAGACCATACCAAGCCCAACACGACCTCCACCGACGGAACGTGCTGCTGCCATAGTGAGGTACTACAAGACCTCAACGAATCACCAACAATTGACATGCTCCCCCCAATACTGAGGCTCAATGGAAAATTAAAGTGATTTTCCCATGGAAAGATCCACTCGCCTCCATCAGTCAATGAAATGTCTAGCCCTATAATCCCAGGGTCCCATGCTAATCTCTGAAAGGGACCATCACACTGACGCTGCACCACTTTGATCATGACTGTCTGCCCAACGTATACATACTGGATCCCCCACTCCTGGATCCTCAAGCTAAAATACATGTGATGATTGGGCCTGCTATCAAGAAGCTAAACCTGTAAAGGTATCCCCGTGGAACCAAAATATTCTCATCCATCGCCATACTCGATCACGAGTATCAACAGGGAGAACATGTCTTGCCACATAGAACAAATCCCAGCAAGCCCTCTCAAGGTAATCCAAGAGTGAAGTATGCTGCTCGTTGGTGCAACCCGGACCATCATAAGAGGAAGCAAACTACTGACCAAATGGATTCCCGTATCCCATGGAAAATTTGAAAGTTCATCACTTCCAATCCCCACTAACTGCTGATGTGCCAGACTGATAACTGTCGGAAGCCCTCCATTTTCATCCCAATGAGAATCTGAATCTGTATCAGCCTTTGAGATATCCTCTGTCCCATGGCCCAAGATACTCTCCATCATGCCAAAGGCCTCAATTGTCTGTCTCTAATGATCAACCCCTATCCAGTTGTATATAATCAAGTCACTCCCGTCATGAGGTCTCAGCCTACCAACTCTCCATGTTCCCTGCCACTGTCTATCTCCCCCAATGCTGCTGTCTATGATGAAGGTATCGGGGAAGACTAACATAAACAACTGCAACGATATGTAGGATTGGAAAGTATCATAGACTTTGGTCAATCCCAAGGACTTGACCAAAAGCTCATCCAGTAGCACCCATGGTGAATAATCGCCTGTGCTCTTCTGTAATGTTCCCAAGCCAATTTTTTTTGCTTGGAACCACTATTTGATTAACTGTTTATTGTTGTTTTACTATGTTTGTAGGTTTACTTCATATAGCTGCGCATTAAGGGTTTATTCATGGGATAACATTACATGGAGATGTAGATCTGAACATATATCATAAACAAATAACAAGATGCAAGCATATAACACCAGTATAGAATCAACAACTTCAGATCTGACCTTTATTTAGATAGTAGAATGATCCAGATAAAATGGATCTGTAGATCTGAGAAAATACAATAAGAATAATGAAGCTGAAATAGTAGCTACTCCAAGACTTTGCAAAACTGAAGATAATAGCCTCCAATGGCTCCACCATAGACTAATTAAGATATAAGATCAATGGCTTCCCTCTAGATGACTGAAAGCCTTGTCTACTGAATGATATGCGCCCTCCTAGATGGCTGTAGAACCCCAATAATTCGGCCTTACTCCTCAAGGCCTCCAAACACTACCAAAATCTCTCGAATAGTAGATTGGGGCAAGATAAATTCCCAGATGAAGTTTCAAGCTGATTGAAGTAGATCTGACTACTCAGATGAGCAGATCCACTTTCTGCAGTGTGCCCTCCTTCTCTCTGAAGCCCAATATTTCGGCCTCCTTCCTCAAGACCTCCAATAACTGCCAAAATTACTGGAATTGTAGATCAGGGCAAGATCAACCCCCTGGAAAAGTCTCAAGCTGAATGATGAAGATCTGAACCTCCAAATGGCTGAATCCTCAATATGCAGTGTGCCCTCCTTCTCTCCAACTCGTGCCAAGCTCCAATAAATAATATAACAAAGAAATCTCCTCCACAACGGCCCAGAAAGGATGCGCTAGACCATACAAAGAAAACCTAGAAGTCCTTTTGCCCAAACTCCTCCTTTCCTTTCCCTAGATTGAATGGATCTCCTCCAAATGGTGCGCCCCCCCTGTTGGAAAGCCTCTGAAGTTGTGCCCTGTCTCCTTCTCTGCTGATGGATAAGACCAAAACCTGCTGTAGAATGGTGTGGGAGGAATATTGCACCCTCGAGACCAAGCTTGGATCAAGATAGGTGGAATCTTTCACCACCGAGTTGATCTCTAGGGTTTGTAACCTCAAAACCCTCAAAGATTCTTTGTGCTCAAGAGCCCAAATGTAAAATCAATAATAATCCAGAATGAGTGAAGGATGCACCCTTCCTTCCTTTTATACCCCGGATCTAATTATCTGTTGAGTTAGTTAACCCCTAGGATTAACTCCTAGTTTTTCCACACATGTTCTTTTTCTTTTCTTCATTTCACCTTTTCTCCCAAAGTCAACTTAAAATTATAAGATTAAGCTCGGGTAAGTGCTTTGGGGTGTCTTGGTCCCCATGATACATGAGACTATAGTCTAGTGGGGACAACTAGACTACCAAGTCTCTCACAACCTCTTTATCAAGAGGTGGGGGACATTACATCCTCACTAATCTCCAACCATCGGGTACACGAGTCGGTAACTCCACAAACAGCGGGTCAATGACTATCGCTCCATCATCACTCATATAGTTGCTGCTACTGAGAAGGTGATCTCCTAGAACTTTGTATTGTTGCAAGGGAGAGGAACCACATACTCCACTAGGTATGTCTCCTCCTTGCAATCCAATGCATCCCCCTGAATCCCACCGTACTCCTCTACAGGCCCTTGTGAACTAACTCTCATCATCATATGCCCCTGTAAACTCATGCAAGCCTTTGTATCCTCCTGCAACATCATGTATCCAAGGTGTACTGCTGGATCAACCCTTACATGGATATCAGCCAATCCTGGAACACAAATGGAAGTGTCCTCATAACTGTGCCAAGCTCTGGAATCCCCATGTGTATGTGTATACCTAACTGTCTCAAAACCTATCATGAAGGGTGGTCCTTGTGACAAATGGACATCCTCTCGTGTCTCCAGATCATATCTCTCCATACTCATCAGTAATCCTAGGTACTCCTCATGCTCCCCCATCAATTGGTGCTCCTCAACGAACCCACCAACATCCTCTGGCAATGTAGCTGAAGTCAACATTTGGCTCTCTACTGAGATAGATGTAGTGGATCCCCGACTAGTCTCATCAAGGACCTCCTCTAATATGGACCTTGATTCCCGAAAGGTTGTCTGTGCAGCTTCTAGGAATCCCAAGGACCCTATCTCTCTTTTATCCCCCTTGTTCGCCTTATCCCTCCATGTGATGTTTGCTTTATTTTTATTATTCTTTAATTAAATCACTTTATTAATTAATTGGCCTTTTTTCTTCTAAAAAGTGATTTATTTGTCCCTATGGCTTATCCGACCACTGAAAGTCACTTCTAATCATCTTATCCTGTAGTGCTCTTCCTCTTGATTTCGATGAGCTAGTACACTAAGAGGTTTCTCCAAGTATTATGCCCAAAATGACCTTCTTAGTGAAATTAATTAAAATATGACCCATAATAACTCAAAATTACGGAAATCGTCAGAATGCAATGGAACCAAAACCAAGTTGTGCGGAATGGATCCTGATGATGAAATATGATGAACAATGCAAGTTGGGCCCAATAAAACCCCTCAATAACTCTTGAACTCACTGTCACCCCCATCTGGCTACTCTGGTAGGCATAACACTTTGAAATATAATAATGTCCAAAAATGGGGACATTACAGTCCTCCCTGCTAGAATATTGCTTGTCCTCAAGCAATAATTGAATCAATTTGTATATGATACTAGTATCCTATATCCACCTGTTTGACCTGTAGTAAGCTCTCCTCGAGACATGGCCCCTCCAAGTGATCACCATACATGATACCCAAATACTCCTGATGAGTAGAATGATTGTGTGCACCCGATCCTCGGTCAACTCCCCAAACAACCGCTCTACTCGGATTTGGACCCCATCAAACTCTGGACTACCCAACACTCTAATCCCTGGATCCTATATCAAGATGTGAACTGCAATGCCCTGTGAGGTATAGTCCTATAAGATATCAACACCATGAGTCTCCTGCAAATAAACCTAGGCCTCCATTCGAAATGAGTTTGACCTCCTAGACCATACCAAACCCAACACGACTTCCGCTGACTGAACGTGCTACTGCCATAGTGAGGTACTACAAGACCTCAACGAATCACCAACAACTGATGTGCTCCCCCCAATACTAAAGCTCAATGGAAAATCAAAGTGATTTTCCCCTACAAAGATCCAGTCGCCTCCATCAATCAATGAAATGCCCACCCCTGTAATCCCAGGGTGCCATGCTAATCTCTGAAAGGGACCATCACGCTGACGCTGCACCACTCTGATCATGACTGTTTTCCCAACGTATACATACTGGATCCCCCACTCTTGGATCCTCATGCTAAAACACCTGTGATGATTGGGCCTGCTATCAAGAAGCTGAACCTGTAAGGTCTCGCTGTGGAACCAAAATATTCCCATCCATCGCCATACTCGATCACGAGTATCAATAGGGAGAACATGTCTCGGCACATAGAACAAATCCCAACAAGCCCTCTCAAGGTAATCCAAGAGTGAAGTATGTTGCTCATTGGCGAAACTCGGACCATCATAAGATGAAGCAAACTACTGACCAAATGGATTCTCGGATCCAATGGGAAATTTGAAAGTTCATTACTTCCAATCCCCACTAACTGCCAATGTGCCAGACTGATAACTGTTGGAAACCCTCCATCCTCATCCCAACGAGAATCTGAATCTGTATCAACCTCTGAGATATCCTCTGTCCCATGGCCCAAGATACTCTTCATCATGCCCAAGGCCTCAACTGTCTGTCTCTGATGATCCACACCTATCCTGCTGTATATAATCAAGTCACTCCCGTCACGAGGTCTCTGCCTACCAACTCTCCATGTTCCCTGCCATTGTTTATCTCCCCCTATGCTGTTGTTTATGATGAAGGTATCAGGGAAGGCTAATAGAAAAAACTGCAATGATATGTAGGATTGGAAAGCATCATAGACTTTAGTCAATCCCAAGGACTTGAGCAAAAGCTCATCCATTGGCACCCATGGTAAATAATTGCCTATGCTCCTCACTAAACTCCAACCATCGGGTACAACAGTCGGTAACTCCACAAACCGTGGGTCAGTCACTCCCCATCCATTATCATTCATATAGTTGCTGCTACTGAGAAGGTGATCTCCCAGAACTATGTACTATTGCAAGGGAGGGGAATCTCCATGCTCCACTAGGTATGTCTCCTCCTTGCAATTCAATGCGTCCCCCTGAATCCCACCGTACACCTCTGCAGGCCCTTGTGAACTAACTCTCATCATCATATGCCCCGATAAACTCATGCAAGCCTCTGTATCCTCCTGCATCATCATGTATCCAAGGTGTACTGCTGGATCAATCTCTACATGGATGTCAGCCAATCCTGGAACAAAAATGGAAGTGTCCTCATAATTTCCCTAGCTCTGGAATCCCCATTTGTATGTGTATGCTCAACTGTCTCAAAACCCCTCGTGAAGGGTGGTCCTTGTGACACATGGACATCCTCTTGCGTCTCCAGGTCATCTCTCCATACTCATCAATGATCTTGGGTACTCCTCATGCTCCCCCATCAATTTGTGCTCCTCAACCAACCCACCAACATCCTCTGGCGAAGTAGCTGAAGTCAACATCTGGCTCTCTGCTGAGATAGATGTAGTGGATCCCCGACTAGTCTCATCAAGGAGCTCTGCTAATACGGACCCTGATTCCCGAAAGGCTGTCTGTGCCCCTTCCAAGAATCCCCGTGTGCTTTCCAAATCATGAGTGAGTCGGGCCACCTCAATCTCTTTCTCCCTTAGTGGCGTGTGATACATCTCGCCAACCTCCAATAGGTAATCTCTATCCATCAACAACTGCTGGTAGTCGGCCCTCATCACAGTCACTCTCTCCCTGAGTGTATGGAAGTTATCAATGGCAAGGCCCCCATCTGCACTATCATGTGCCATTGAGGCCCTCCAACAATATCTTGCCACCAATGCGTGTGTATCATCAATTCATCTAGTGGTTTCCATGATCATGTCCTCATTGACTCTCAACTGTCCTGTCAAGTGTCGTGACTCTTGATCACAACCTTGTTGAGGTGCTAGCACCTCACTCTCACTACTAGTGTCAACAATGGAATCCCCATCAACACACTCCTCAAGATATAGGGCACTGAATTGCCCACTATCATCTTTGCTACTGAGTCCTCCTATATGCCACTACACACCACCACCAACTCCTACCTCCATCTGAATCATACTATATCTTGTATGTGTTGATGTATCCTCCTGTGCACTTACTCTACTAATGTCATCTGCACTTGGATCCCATATAGATATGTCCATACATGTGCTATGGTCATCCCAACCAATAAGGAGTGCATCCTCATCACTGTAGACTGATCCTGGAAGTATCTCAACAAGATGTCAGTCTCCACAACCTGATCTATCAATGGACTCCCTAATAGAGGCGACTCACTCTCCCCATACTGATAGGTATGTACATAATCATATGTCTCCAAGTCATGCCTCTCATCCTGGGTCTGCTAATCCACATGTCCCTTGTGTTCAATCCATACACAAGGCTCCTCTATCATATAAAAAATGCCACTAAAATCCTCATGTGTCGTGGCTAGCATAAGTGTTTGAGAAGATGAGAAATGTGTCATGCTCATTATAGAAAAATCATCATCCCCCTGTTGTCGTCTTTATACACACTTGCAAACGTGAGCTAAGTCTGGCTCACTTAGTGTGTCCTTTGAGGCACAATGCCTAGGTTCACAGCCCACACTGTCACTTTGACCGGAACCTCTTCTGTCCAGGCTTACTCCTAGGGAAGCCAAAGGTGGTAGACCTTGGTTACTAGATGTGTTAAAGTTAAGTTCTAGGAGTTAGTTTTAATTTCTTAAGGTTAGAGGGGATCTATCCTATGATGCTAAGGCAACAATGCAAGTTGCAAAGGGTTAGAATGTAAAGCAAAACCTTTCCCTAGGTCAACTAAGACTAGTGCCTAAGGTTGGGCAATGGGGTCTGTTGACCGCCTATTCAACTAGGGGTCAACTCATGTGCCATGAAGTATACATCACCTGATGCAATTATCTTGAAGACAGTATTGGTTCTACTTGGGCATTTTGATGCTCCAGCACAAAATTTTGTAAACGAAATTTCCGCACCCCTGCGTGGGTTGATAATGTAATAAGTCTGCATGGATCATAGTTAGGTCAGGTACCTGGGGATGTTTTCATTAGGAGAGTTCCTTTCACCGAGGATTTTTTATCCTCAGGTTGTCAACTGGGCCTTTCAGCCCAAGTAGGTTGTCAACTGGGCCTTTCAGCCCATGACGTCATCCAACAGTATGGATGTCTTGGGAGGCATATATGGCAGTATTGGCACGTGTGGCAGCTTGGAGAAGCCCAAGGAGGGCTAACGTTTTGCTTCAGGAGGCTGCATTTTCCTTGGAAGGGGCTAACATCACCCTAGAAAGGGGATGACGTCTCTCTATTGCTTGATTAGGGTTTAATTTTCAAACATTTAATGTAAAACAGTATGATTTTAGTATTTTGGCCTTGTCGGCCTTTTTATGACCTAAAAAGTAAATTTAGGTCATTGTACTATATAAATTGAGGGTTTTTACCTTCATTTTTTCATCATCTTTCACTCACTCATTAGTGAGGTCTGAAATTTGTGCCATTTTTGGGGTGATTGGCTGAAATTTTGAAGCACACTTGTTGAAGGAAGACTTTTTCTTGGCATTTTGGCATTTTTCTTGGTGGAAGGTATTACAACTAGGGTTTTGCTATGTGATTTCTTGTTTAAATGTATGTGAATTTCTGCAAAACTTCTTGATTGAATGGTTGTAGTGTTATTTTCTTGCATTTGTTATTATAATTTGCTAAATCAAACCCTAGGTGACAAGCACACATTGAAGGTCCTTGTCCCATGTCCCTACGAAAGTTTTAAGCCATTTTATTTGCTGAAGTGAGATAGGGCCTTGCCTTAGCAACACTCTATTCTTTCTTTCTAGCGTTTGAGCCACAACAGTCAAAGGTCGTACGATGGCAATAGATTGGATGGTGTGCAGTAGATAGAGTGGACAATGCGGATCGTACGAATGGGCGACGACAGGGACAACAATGTACGGTGGTATGGAGAGTACAGATGGAGGCAGGAAGGACAACAACGTATGGTTGTACGGGCGGCTTTAAGGATAGCATATGGACTGAAGAACAACGTACGAAACAGGCGGTTTGGGAGCAAAATAATGGCGGATAGGAGCCGTATGGAACATGAAGAAGTGGTTGTATGATGTTTGAACAACAATAATTCAGTGGTTGGTGTAGATACCCACAATTTTTGCTGAGAATTGTGCTCTGATACCACTGTAACAAGCAAGGTATAAAATGCCTTTGAGGGCTATTGTGCACATTGCTCCACTGAATCCAAAGTCATTTTAGGGTTTATAAATGCCCTCAAAGGATCACCTTCAAGGTATCTCGATTCTCGGGTTGGAGAGAGACCACATGTTTATTGGAATACCTGTGCAGGTGGAGGAAGACTTGTAAAGAGTAGACAAAGAAGCTCCAATCTGTAAAAGACTGTAAAGGGTGGACTTTACATGAAATTGTGGGATGTTTGAAAGGTGAAATTCAATCTTCATTATCAGCTGTTGCAACTCCATAGCCCTTGCAAGGCATTTTATCAATTGCTGCAACAACTGATAATAAAGGTATACCACTTGCAAGAAATGAGTTTGTTGATCACTTTCAACAAACTAAAGTTGCAACAAATGAAGTTGCAAAAACTGATAATAAAGGTATACCACTTGCAAGAAATGAGTTTATTGATCACTTCAACCATAAGAGAGCTTAAAGACTAGTACCTTTGAGGGCTATGGAGTCTTTACAACAGCAAATGCAACTAACTTGGAATTTGATCTAGATGTAACCAATAGGTAGGATTCAATCTCTAAGGTGCTAGCACATTAGGGCCTTAGAGATTAAACCTTGAGGAGAGGGATCTTCTAGGGTGCAAGTACTTTTGGGCCCAAAAAACCTTTTCTCCCTTCTTGTAGCTTCACCTAGGTCAAGAATCAAGAGTCTAGGGCTAAATTCTAAAGTGCTAGCACTATAGGGCCTTAGGAGTCTAACCCTAGGTAGGATTTCTTCACAAATTATGGATAATATTAACCTTGTGAGAGGAGGAATCACTTATGCTCCTCTCTTGGGGTTTTGCCAAGCAAGGTCTTAAATATGAACATGTAAAATTCACCATAAAACATTTAATAACATGAACAAAATTGCAAAAATTTACTTACTTCACCAAGATATGGCAAGAAAAAACCCTAACTGCAGCAATACCATAAAAAAATCAGCAAAGAAGTATCCAAACTTGACCTCCAAGAGATAGCGCATAAGAGAGAGAAGCCAATTGCCCAAAAATAGCGAAAATTTCAGTAGTCCTCTCCTAAGTTACTAGACACGTGGACACGGGACACGGAGGACACGAAAATATGAGTATCCTTCACGGGCACGACGACCCCCGAAAACAGGGCACGGAGGACACGTAATATATATATATATATATATATATTAAATTATGAATTACACATACAAAAATGAAATAATTAATAAAACTATAAACATTTATATGAATGATGATGATGATGATACAAATTCAGTATTCAATCATACAACTAGTACTAAGTTCTAACTTAGGTACTAACATAAATGATGAATCATGATATATATTAAAATCATAATGACAAACATTGAAATTTGAAACACACAAGAAATTCAAACCATAAACTGCAGTTTTCTCATTAAGTCATCAAAATCAAAATGTGTTACATAGACACCGACTCTTGAGTCAATGCTACAGGCTACAGCCTATAGCCTACAAGCTAATATAGGTGGGAATGCTAGTGCCAAATATATATTAAGGTAGAACTAGATACTAGAACCATAGATGGAAGAATCCCATAGAACAAAACTGTCACTGGTCAGTAGTCCTTCGACTCCATGTCATCATCATCAAAATCAGCATCATCACCACTGCTCTCTCCTCCAATCTTTGGCTCCTCTACATGATCATCCAATCCAATCTGTGGAACTGGATCTGCTGTTGTGGAGGATGACCCCTCAAGAGGAATATCATCCTCAAAAGTGACCGGCTCTAGCATTGGGTCATTAAGATCCATGTTGGCCAATGCCAACTCAACACTGTCGACCACACCCATATCATCAGGAAACACATCCCACATCTTTGTCTTTCCCTTCACCCACTCCTCCCTTTTCTTTTTATGGGACACGTCCCTTTTTCGTGAAACGCACTTTCGTGGTGTCAGACACACAATTCCCACGTGTCACGTGCACGTGACACGTACCATCAAATCCACCACGTGTCAGGTCGAATTGTGTCGAATTCGATGGACACGCGACACGGTGGGGGGGTTGGATGAATCCTGTGACTTAGGTCCTCTCACAAAGGTGAGAAGCTGTGATGATCCAAAATGAAATTTGGCTAGCCATATTTATATGGAAACCCTAGCCATCTAAGAGACTTAGGTGAAAATTCACGTCTCTACAAGAGGGGACGACCCCTTAATTGTCTCAAAATATAAAATTTACATCAAAATAAACCCTAATAATGTGATGCCATGCCCTAGAAGGGTGATGTAAGCCCTCATAATGCAACATCAAGCATCAAAGAGGAAGGTGTTGGGCCTCCAAAGGCCATGTGTCATGCTCTCATGTGCCAAAATGCCCTGTCATGTTTCTCCTCCTATCAAGCCACCTCCAAAAACATCTAATCCATCAAACCCTAGCCCTCCAAGGTAATGTCATGGGCTAAGAAGTGACATCCTAGGCCTCCAAAGGAAAACATCCAAGTGGGAGAGGGTGCAATCTCATCCTCTGGTGATGCTAGGGAGCCTCCAAAGGCAACGTCCTCTGTCCTCTAGGTGCAATGCTCATCATCCATGGTCTTCCACATGGGGGGTCCTGTTATCGCACAATTTGTACTTATTCCAAAGGAAAAGGTTGAGGGAAGGCAAATTGGTATAATGGGAGGTTATCCTATCACTGTCACTTCAACAGGATACCTCTTTCTATTTAGGGTTGATTGCCCAGGGGAGACGTCCCTGGTGACCTAGGGGTCTGAGAAGGCAAAGGTTAAAGTGTCTATGAAAATATTCCCTCTCACAAGTCACACTAATCAAAAAGTCCCAGGGTTTTAACCAATGAAGTAATGAAGTATTAAGATGTACCTGCCCAGAACAAAGCAACAAGAAAAGGTATCTTTTGCAAGTGCAACTTGCTGTTAGTACTTCATTAAACCATGGAATTTACCAGTAAAAGCAATAGTTGATAGATGATGAAGAAAACAGAATTTTATAACAGCAATGTTTATGAGATAATTGCTTCACAATAAATGCCTTAAAATGGCTTCACAATGACCAAAAATAATTACTCAACAATAGCAAAGTACTAGCATTTGTCGGAAGCAAATCAGAAAGTGTATAAATCAACTTTACAATTGCTTTTAGGTGGTTTTAATGCTGCAATAGATGGCTGTAGCTTACTTTAGTAACAACAGCGAATAGGTTAGTAGATTAGACTATTCTAAGGTTAGGAGTAGTTAGTAGAGAGCTTAAGGTAAAGGTTTTGAGGGTGGCTTTCATCAATCACTCAATTGTAAGGCTTAGATCAATGCTTTTAGGGTAAATGGAGTCTCTTTTAGCAGCGGCAATCTTGAAGGAACAGGATGGTAATAAGAGAGCTAGAGACAAGAAGGTTAATGATTGAAGTGTTGTTAGCCCAAGGATTTAATCACTAAACCTTGGGGGGGAAAAAGCCACTATGAAGTAGGTAACCCTAGGCCCTAGCGGTTTTCCTCCTTTAGCTCAAAGATGAAGTAGATGACGGTTAGATGAAGCAAAAGGTGCTAGGGTGTTTCAATGGCAAGGCCCTTAACACAATGCTTCAAGAAGATGGGGTTTCTAGCTTAATCTAGGAGGTGAAAGTTATTAAGGCAAGAACAATAACATGTGCTTTAGCCTCCTAGGGTTTTAAGCTTGCAATTTCATAATCTTAGAATAAATGCAAGATAAATACACTATAACCATTCAATGAAGAAGAATTGCAGAAAGTTTACTTACATTCACCAAGAATCATTTAGCAATAGGCCTAATTGAACACTTCCACCAAGAAAAATGCTAAAACACACCAAAAATAGCCTTCTTCAAGAAGTGCGCACCAAATTTCAGCCAAGAAACCCTAATTATGGTGCAAGTTTCAGACCTCACCTAAGTGTGAGTGAAAGATGATGAAATAATACAAGGGAAAATCCCTTATTTATACAGTTACACTGACCAGAATTAGGTCAAAAAGGCTGACATTGCCAGTTACATGTAATATCTAGTTTTTACATTAAATGACAAATTAAAACCCTAAATCAAGCAAAAATGGTGACATCATGCCCTTTTAGGGTGATGTTAGGCCTCTCTGGTGAAACGTTGGCCTCCAGGAGAAAAACGTTAGGCCTCCCAAGGACCCTGGATCAAGCCACACGTGCCACTTGGCACACAATTGCCTCCAAAGTGTCCATCAAACGTTGGGTGTCGTCAAGGGTCACAAAGGTGACGTCATGGGCCTTCCAAGGCCTACATCATAGTGGGAGGGAAAGAACCCCCTAGGTCCAAGCCTGCCAGGCTGTCTCAGGTGGAACATCCTCCTCTCTCTCTGGTGCAAACCTTTGATCTCTCTCTGCCCCTGGCTAGGGTCTCAGCATCCATCTGGTAGGATTTTAGCCCTATGGAGGTCCGAACTAATCATCTCCCCATGTGTACCTATCTGTCGTGTGTGCCCTGCAACAACAAGTACGCCCTCCATGGGCTCATAAGTCACAGGGATCATAGCAATGTCAATCACATCTAATAATCAAGTTATTTAAACATGTGCATAAAACCCCCTTTCCCAGACAAGTGCTCAAAGACGTTATGCTATTCTACAGGCTAGGTTTGGAGAGGACGTCAGGAGGTCCTATTGTGCTAATTCTCATTGGACGTGGGTTTTTTCCAGGTGAAGACAAATCCAGGCCATGTAAGTGGATGAGGTGGTGAGGAATGTTTGAGCAATGGGTGCAGTGATGATAGGGGAATGTATGGATTACCTGTGGGTGCCTCTGAAGAGGGTGAGTTGCACCTTGTCATGGAAGCAAATGACTTTTATCTTTTATCTTATTGCTTTTTCTTTCAAGAGACTACTTAAGGGACACTGCCCTAGCGTGGTGACCAGTGGTGACAATGTTACCCACAAGCATTTCATAGAGATGAGAAGGTTGGCTCGTGATGAGACCCCCTTTCTCTTGGCTATGCCACCAAGAGCAACTACCCTAGCGTCGTGACCAGTTGAATGGTAGTGTCATACCGCTACATGTCGATGGACCTAATAGGTTGGCTCGTGATGAGACCCCCTATCCTCCAACTAGGTCTTGATTTTATTATTTTATGGGTCCCTCTGTTTCTTGTTGAGAAGCCTTTTATTGCTTTCTCGAGGATCCCTGGGCGAAGCCTCTGAAGGTTTTGTTCTTTTGGATTTTATCTTTTGCCAGCTACTTTTACCCTCTGGACCTTTAGCCCCTTCTTCCCACAAGGTAAGGTACAACCCTTTACTATCTTGGCAAACCCAATGCCCAAACCAATTTAGGGGATGGATGAGAGGGAAAAAAGATGTAAAGTGATAACTATGGTGGGAATGGACGATGACCTTTCATGAACCCACCTAGTGGCAACTCAAACCCTATGGGAACCAACTTGCTAGGGCATCCTGTCATTCCCCCCAGGTGTGGACAAGTGGAAAGGCATAAGATCCAAGCACATGTCAGAAGTAAAAAGAAGTAAATGCACATATTCAAATGTTTTGAGAATCAGAGTGACACATACCATGATACCTAGACTCATTACCTCATGGAGCAAGACCCACTGTTGCCGAAGGACTAGGTCGATGGGATGGATGTTGTTGCTGCTGACAAGGTGGAGGTGCCGAAGAAGAAGGATGGGCCCTCCAGGGCCAAGCTCAAGTCAATATGGCTCTCTGTACTGCATGTCTAGGACCTGTGGGCCTCGAGACATAATCTTCTTAGTTATCCCTAGGCTAGGGGATAACATCTGGCTCCAACTCAGGGACGTGCTCACCGTAGAGCGCATGAGAACCTCAGCATCTCTGGCATGACCTGTGACCTGCTTGATCTCAACAAAAAATTTTAGTAATCACTTGGGGTGGTGATATCACCCCTGGCTCATATATGGTATAGTAAATGAAAATAAACAAGCATATATACAAATGGAAATACAACTACTCTAGCATGAAATACAAATTGTGTATAGAATGAATGCAAATGCCTACCTACTTACCTCTACTTATCTGTTGGTTGAATGCTAGGTGTAGTCAAATAGCCAGTCTAACCACCCTAGCAATGTCCCACAATACTTACCTCTATGCTTCATCATAAACCAAAGCAGTGATAAGTTAAGCACAAAAATAACATGAGTTATAAAATGTATTGTATCATTGGAAATGGTAAGGTCTAGCTCATGGAGGCGGGTGGGAGGGAAAATATGGTGCCAAGTCATACTCTCAGGGAAGTGCTCAATCCATCTCAGAAAGGGATCGTGAAAAGTCAAAGGTTCAAAAGATCGACTCAAAGAGTCTGAAGGCTGGCTACCTCGAATGTCTTCACAATCTGAGGTCTGGGAAAGTACTAGCAAGAACCTAAAGGGTGACTGACAATTTCTTAAGGGGAAGCCGAAAGACTGCGATAATAAGCTTCTTCTTAAGGTACTCAATCTTCCCCTAAACTCCAAAAGGAGGCTTTGTCCTACAGAAGACTTGGGATAAGGGACATGCTTCCAAACCATACCCTCAGTGACATAGCGAGGTAAAATAATCAAAGGGAGGTAGAAAATCTCATCACAAGTATTCTGCTTTAGGCAAACAACTTCCTCACTCTCATCAGGATCTGAGCACAATGATGGTTGATAATTTTCTTCATAGAATAAATCCAAGTGCTCAAAGGAACTATCATCAAAGTCGTCAAGGTATGACCGAAAATTATTAGGAGAGCATAGCATCAGGTCATCCTTGGGTGTCTGAAAAAATATTTGTAATCATGTCCTGTCCTTATTGCCAAGTGTCAAATTTATTAGTAACTTCATGTGATAATGGTAAAGGCAACTTTTGGACATGACCCTCAATGTCGTAAATGGGATCCCCATCATATCCAATCACATCCCAATTATGTTTCCCGACATGTATGAATTCTTCAATATTATCATCAAAATCATCATCTTCATTATAGCATGAAGGGGTAAAAATATCCAACACTTCTTCAGTTTCCACATCATAAGATAAAGAACCATTAAAATTTTTGAAAGGGAAACAACTCATCTTGCTTACTTCTTCTTGTGCAGGAGCTTCAAGTATTTGGATGACTTCATCAAATGGAAGACTTGCTTCTACATCTTCAACTGTACAACAAGGAGGATCTACCTTGCTCGAGGATTCCATTTCTCCTTTACTCTCTGAATCATAGAATAAGGTATTTGTTGAAATTCTGAGGTCCTATGAGGCTGCCATCTAAGGTCTGTCCTTGACCTTAGTATGGCTCTAAGTTTCAACTGTTTTGCTGTCTTCTTTTGCTGTTTTAGGACAGCAAACTGTCATGTACTTTCTGCTCAATGTTTTAT
>JASDQU010025554.1:16482-26534 GCA_032191745.1 Picea mariana
TCCAAACCTATATTATCACATTGATGGCAATGGGTGCTTGATCTTGGTCCTATATGTGGATGACCTTTTCCTCACCGATTGAGAGAGACTCATTATTGAATGCAAACAAGCATTGACTGCTAAATTTGAGATGAAGGATTTAGGCTTGATGCATTACTTCTTGGGACTAGAAGTATGACAGAGGATAGATGAGATTTTCCTGAGTCAAGGAAAATATACTATGGAGATATTGAAAAAGTTTGGTACGATAGAATACAAATCCATGCCTACAAAAATGGTGATGGATTTGAAGAAGATGAGTGATGTTGATTCAGGAGAGATTGATCCACACTTGTACAGACAATTGATTGGATCACTGATGTATCTGGTTAACACCAGACCTGATATATGCTATGCAGTGAATGTGCTTAGCCAGTTCATGAGCCAACCGAGATAGACTCACTGGATAGCAACAAAACATGTATTGAGATACCTACNCCATGCCTACAAAAATGGTGATGGATTTGAAGAAGATGAGTGATGTTGATTCAGGAGAGATTGATCCACACTTGTACAGACAGTTGATTGGATCACTGATGTATCTGGTTAACACCAGACCTGATATATGCTATGCAGTGAATGTGCTTAGCCAGTTCATGAGCCAACCGAGATAGACTCACTGGATAGCAACAAAACATGTATTGAGATACCTACGAGGCATAGTTGGATATGGCCTGAGATATGCCTCCAGTGTAGACTTGAGCTTGTAGGGATATGTTGATGCAGATTGGGCAGGGAGTGTAGTGGACCGGAAGAGCACCTTTGGTTGTTGCTTTACTTTGGGGTCTGCCATGGTTTTCTAGTGTAGCAAGAAACAAAGCTTTGTGGCATTGAGTACCATAGAGGCAGAGTACATAGCATTGAGTGTGGCAGTCAGTGAAACAGTGTGGCTTCGAAAACTTATGACAGATTTATTCGATCATGAGATGGATCCTACTACTATTCATTGTAATAACCATAGTTGTGTGAAGCTATCTGAGAACCCTGTGTTTCATGATAGATCGAAACAGGTCGATATTATCACTATATCAGAGACATGGTGCAGAGGAAAACAATACACGTCCAGTACCTTCCTACCCATGAGTAGATTGCAGACATCTTCACCAAACCGCTTGCCAAGACGAAGTTCGAGTACTTTTGTGAGAGACTTGGCCTGGTGAAGAATGTGTCCCTCGCTGAGAGGGAGTGTTGATGATTACAACTGTGTGAGACATCCTCCAGGACACAGACTGAGTGAGTTGACCTGAGAGAGAGCCCATGAGTTGGGTGTGCCCATGAGATGGGTGTGCGGTTCCTCTATGAGATGAAGATGTAATGTTGTGGCCCTATGTGGGGTGAGGAATCCCATGAGCTGGGTGTGTGGTTCCTCTTTGAGATGAAGATGGAACATTGTGGCCCTGTGTGGGGTGAGGAATCCCATGAGCTGGGTGTGTGGTTTCTCTCCGAGACAGAGATGGAATGTTGTGTGCCCCTATGTGGGGAAGCCCATGAGTTGGGTGTATCATTCTCTCTGAGACAGAGATGAAACGATGTACTGGTCTCCTCTGTGCAGAGAGTTGAGATGATGTGATACTCCAGATGAATCCCCTATGAGATGTAGTGAGAAAGAGATCTGCTGAGTTGGATGTGCCTGTGGTTGAGCATAGGTGAACGTGNATGGAACATTGTGGCCCTGTGTGGGGTGAGGAATCCCATGAGCTGGGTGTGTGGTTTCTCTCCGAGACAGAGATGGAATGTTGTGTTCCCCTATGTGGGGAAGCCCATGAGTTGGGTGTATCATTCTCTCTGAGATAGAGATGAAACGATGTACTGGTATCCTCTGTGCAGAGAGTTGAGATGATGTGATACTCTAGATGAATCCCCTATGAGATGTAGTGAGAAAGAGATCTGCTGAGTTGGATGTGCCTGTGGTTGAGCATAGGTGAACGTGATTCTAGTGGCTTAGCACTAGTGAGTGTGGTTCTCCTGTGAGACATGGTGAGATAGAGATGTGGACATCCCTGTGGCTAAGCACAGATGGATGTGCCCGTAGTTGCTGAGCACTAGTGGGTGTATGAGATCCCTTGTTATATTGTACAAGAGTCAGACTTACCTGTAATCCTATCTGTGATGTAAAGGGTACAGGCCGGCCCCACCATAAAGTGAAGGATAATTAATGTAAAAGATAATTAATATGGTAATTATTAATTATATTGTGAGTTATTGAGGTCAGCCTTGTTGTGCCAATAGAAACTATTGTTGATAGGCTTAGTCTAATATAAATAAAGGTAAATTCCCCATTGAGGAATCGTATCACAAGTGTGAGTTTGGAAATTTCAGCAAGTACTTGTTCTTGGAAAAAGTACGCACCTCTCTTGGGCGCTAGTCTTCTAGGGTTTTGTAAGCACCCTTTTGTGTGCTAGGTTTATGGTGTGGAAGTCTTTCTCTTGAAGAATATAGCAAAGGATTGGCTGGGTTTTCTTCCCTTGTTGAGACGGGTTTCCCAGGATACTTCTTGTGTACTTGTGCATGGTATTTCTTCTTGTGATCTTGGTTGTTGCAACAAATTGTTAATGGTTCAAGTAAAATGCTAAAAATGGAATGAACTTCATGCTTGAGCCTAGCTTACTGAAAAAATCAATGGTTAGAAATGAGAGATGTGGTGTATTTATGCCACTCAACCAAGGTTGAGGTGTTAGCCCCAAGGAAGAGGCTAAGCCAACCTTACCTTAAATTAAAATAAAATATAATGAATTATAATAATGGTGTAACTACCCATTACTACCAACAAGTGAGCACATTAAGAATCTCAATAAAAACAATTAAAGAGTGTTTTTTGGGGTTGGCGTTTTGATAACAATACATATCCTTTAAATGTAGAAGGTTGGAGAGGTGCAAGTGTTCTAGAGTCAAGACTCTATTAATCAAATAGAACTTCAGAAGGATGGTTGTTAGTGGAAATAAGATTCAAGGATTGCAGGTTGAAAGATACGAAGAGATTGTAACAAAATTCAACATTTGAACAAGGTTTATTTGGTGGGAAGCAAGCATTGTTGAAGGTGATATTTGGTATAGAGATATTAGAGCATAAAGAAAATTCCACCATGTGCACGACTAGTGGAATATATCAACACAATGGGTTATGATACTTGAAGGAACAATCCAAGGGGGGGGAGGCCCCAATTCTCACCACAAGGGACTTGGTTTGCCTAGAAGATGTGACGTGATCCATAGGTGCACATTGATGAGGATCATCTTAAAGGATACATGGAGCAGGTTCAATGGGTAGATTACAATATCCACAACCCTACCTTATTCCCTAAGTTTGCTCCCAATAAACTCCTAGTGGTAAGGGGAGGCCGGAACAAGATTTTGCAACTATTCAAAACATTGTTTAAGTAAGGGATTACCATTCCTCTATGTGTCCCATGCTTTGGGACTTCTTCGACAGTAAGGAAATGTGTGAGGTTTCCATTGTCATAGAGTCACACTAGTGGGATTTGATTGGACCGAAAAATTAGTACTGATGCAAATGATGTCCATGTTCTTACTTCACTGGTAAAGGATGTGAGTATGCCAATGATACATTCTCCACAAGAATGCAAGTGTAAAGGGATGGTATTGTCGTGGAATACCAAATGGATCCATATTGAAATATGGTGCTAGAAAGGTAGCAGAAGGATATGAAATATTCTACATTGACGATCTACAAGTTAGCATGGTAGTGCAACAACTATTCACTAGGGTATTGCAGACCTATCAAAAAAGAGAAGCTCAAAGCATATATGGTTCACATGGCCAACCTCTATGTGGTCGGAGTGAAGTTGAACTAGGTTAGGTACTTCACCAACTAAAATCTACAAAATTACCTGTAAGTGTAGAATCAGACTCAAGACTTATGCTATGGGAGTTTCTTTCTATTGCTCGCATTCTTGTAGTGGCAGAGTTTATGGGCTTGACCTTTCGTAGTGGGATGCCAAGGATTTTTGTTGCAGCCAAGTGAAAAACCCTATCATGTTCAATGAACAAGGTGATGGAAGTTGACATTAACACAATGTTTGATAATGAATACTTGGACATGGTGAATGTCATCATGTAGACTATTAAGATCCCCCTCAACATTATTGATGTGCACAGTTGATAATATAAATTCAAAGTGAAACAACACTTCTACCATATAAGACCCTAGTGACAAATGGCATTGTTAACCTAGAGGCATAGGTTGAGATGATGGAGTTCATGTTGATGAGTCTACACATTGAATGGACCATCGAGTGATGGGCCAAATAACAAAAGAGAGGATGAAGAAACAAGGGAAGAGAGTCCTAACTCTAGTAGGAACATAAGAGGGTCTTGTAGGGGCCTAAGGAGAAAAACTACAACTTAGTGTGGAGGGGAAATCAACATTAGAGTCCATTGAATTGGATAAATCAAAGATGCGGATAAGAAAGGGCACTATCATAGTTCATGACAAGGCCTATGATCTAATAACCAAGAAAGTTCTACAACCCCCTCCTCCCATTCACAACTCATCTAGTAGCGAAGGAATATGTAATATTTTTGCATCCCCACAAGGCTAGAGAACCTACACTACTACCCAAAAACAAGTGATACTCCTGTGACAAAGTGAAAGGATAAAGCCCTTGTTGCTACAATGTCATAAGTTGCTCATGGAGTAGGTGGATAGTGAGCGAGTATTTGCATTGAAACAAACATTATCTGCCCCTCATCGAACATTGCGACTAGGGACATTGGTTATCACCCTTCCATGACTTGCATTTATATTCCCAATGGTCATACCCATCCCTTAGCCCACGAACGAGTTAGACTCGAATGACTTCGACTAAGGCCTGGACAGAGCAAGATAAGGAGAAGAGACGTTTCTTCCCATTGACCCGTGGTTTATTGATTTGTCCCAAGAACCCTAACAGGAAGAGGTATATGCAGAGGTAACACTTGAAGAATTTTTAGTGGAGACATCCCCATATTTGAAACAAAAAATAAACGTAGGAACCCTGGGCTCAATAGGGAGAAAGGTTGTTGGTGAAAAGGATTTAACAAAAGAAAATGCCAAGGACATATTGAAGTCCCTTAGAGAAAAACTTCTTTGGACCAATGTATTTATGGAAAAGGGATAATAGGAGGTGATAGATGAGTATTTACACCTACACTCAATACCACCCCTCGGCGTCGATTGTAAAATCCTAAATGTTTGGTGCACCATTACCTCAACTGCAATCTGTCGAAGTATACAACCCACTGACAACATTGTACTTATATATGAGTAGTTGATTGAGCGATCAACAAACCAATCATGATTGAAAGCAGGTTGAAGGTCGGTACTTGGAATAATAGGGTAAGGGGTATGATAATCACCATTTCAAATACCAACATTACTAGGAGGTGAGCAGAGGCCATAGTCATCCACGACAAGGTTGCTTTCTCTCACCTTATGCATTTGGGTGGGTAGGCCTTGTAAAATGAAACACAAATTCGGGTAGAGTTTTGAGTTTGGATTCCAAGGAAAAAGGAATCCATGGCACAATCATTGGAGCAAGTAGGTCACATCGCATAACCCTTTGGTGTACCTCAAGTAGCCATCACTATGGAGGACGTTTGTGAGGGAAATAAGTCCAAACGAAACACATAATAGACTTACATAAGATGGACCTTCTCTCCCTTGTTAAGTTGATCACAAAACCAACCACATAGATGGTAGGTAGGTTACAAAACAAAAAAGATTACCTTAAAGCACTATAGATCCATAACCCATGCCTTACAACATGTGGAGAAGTTGGAAAGTTAAAATGAAACCCTGCAAGAAAAGGTAGAGAATGCCACACAAATAAAACCCATTAGAGGTAGCAAACGAATAAGGCCTTCGTGGCATTGAAGAAGCAAGCATAGGAGAGTGCTACTAAGCTAGAGAGAATAAAGAAGCCAGTTGTAGAAGCAAGAACATAGGAGGTGGTGGTACACAAAGAAGCGACAAAGACAAGCTATCAACATGTTTTGTAGAGATGCTTCCTCACCTATGCAAGGCCTTTGAGTTTACACAATGAGAAAGTAATATAATCATTAAATTCATAATCATTGTGTCCTGGATCACAAAAAACCTGAAGGAGTTGCTAGAGTCAACAACAAACACATATACAAGAAGAGAAGATGAAAAAAAGCGAGAAGTAGCACCATTGGAAGCAACCAAGTTCGAAGCGAGTGTGGAAAGACAAACCTTAATTATTGACCCCGTGATTGTTGAGGCCCATGCACAAATTGAGAAATTAGAGTGGTTGCATATAAAGTTCCAAATCTTTTGAGCTAAATTTATGAGACTAGTCAGACTTGAACATAACCATGAACAAGAAATTGAGCAACAAAGGAGCAATATGGGAAGGTGTATGCTAAATCCATCAAGTCAGATATTGTTAAAGATAAGATGGAGGAAGAGCATAACCTAGCTCTGAGGCAAGTTGTTGTGGATAATGGAAAGAAAACACAGGGGAATTTAGCCACGAAGCTCATAAGGAAGGTGCCATCTCAGTTTCTTGTAGCCAATAAAATGAAGCAAAACACATCAAGCTCAAATCTTTTACATAGGTAGGACCAACTATGCAAGACATGACTAACATATATGCAATAAAGTGCGCCAAAAAAACTAGGCGACTATCACCACCTGGAATCCCATTTTTAAGAATTTAATAGGTTTAGGGATGCAACTTGTTAGTACAGGGTCAAAATTTTTATGGGCACTTTGTAATTATGGACAATTGCAGCCTTGATCTATGTCTTTATCAAGGGAAGAGACTAATTTTGACCTGCCAAATGAGAAAAGATCACATGAGCAATGATTGATTTGAGGGAAAGGGCATTAATTTGAAGAAACAAAGCTTAAATAAGAAAAAAGGCGGTTACCTGAGCCATAAGGGGCTTAAAATGCATGTAAATGGAGTCGTGCGTCAATAAAGGGCTAATATCGTGACCAAGTGCTATGATTGAGGGTAAGGTTAGCATTTCAATGCACGCCACTGAAATGCATAAAATCAACAGTCAGGATTATGATGCTTATTCACTCCCAAGACCAATGGTTGACGATGCATATTGCATCGACAACATACCCATTCTTTAACAAGGCTTGAGGATGCAAGGGCAGTTTTGCGTTGTGATACGTGGTCAATTTTTGTTGTTTTTGCATAGGTCTTGGTCGTGGGGAAACTGCTCGCCTAGGCATGCGATACCATATGGTATCTCGGGAACCACTTTGTTACATGTTGACTTAGAGCTTAATAGCACGACGACATGGACTACACATGGACACTTTTACTTCCATTAGGACATCTATGTGGTCAGATACAAAGAAGCCACCTATGCACAAAACAAAGTAACCGACTTAATGAGAACTATGACCTCAAAACGAGAACTCTGGCCCAAAAAACCCATATTTTTGCATAAAAAACATGAAAATCAACCCCCAAATAAAAAAATGGTGTTATCGGTAGCACCATTTTTTCAAATTGGGTCAAAATTGCAACTTTTTTCAAACATGGCCTTCAAAACTCAGACAATAGCTTAGAAAAACCTTAAAATCAACACCTAAATAAAAAAAGGATGTTACAAAAAAATAATTTCAAAACGTTAAAATTTTAGATAATTTGAATTTGTTTTTTTAGCAATTGGTACAATTAAAACCAAGCAACACCATTTTTTCAAATGGGGTCAAAATTACAACTTTTTTCAAACATGGCCTTCAAAACTTAGACAATAGCTCAGAAAAACCTTAAAATCAACACCTAAATAAAAAAAAGGACGTTACATAAAAAAAAATTCAAAACGTTATAATTTTAGATAATTTAAAATCGTATTTTTAGCAATTGGTACCATTAAAACCAAAACATCAAAATCGACCATCAAATTGAAAAGTACTGCTATTGGTAGCATCCATTCTAAAATTGGGGCATTAAAATGATAAATTTTTATAAAGTGGTAAAAGAAATCATCATTACTGTTAACAAAATCATAAAATCAACCCTTAAATGCTTATTTTTTAAATCTTAGTTTATCACTTCAAGCACAAGGTAATACATAATGTCATGAAAATATTACACTATACTTTACAATTTCAACATCACTTTTTAATATTTTTTTACTTTTAAGAAAAACAAGTAAATACAAGTTACATTGAATAAAACATACATTATTTCTTAAAAGTATTGTTATATTTTCCATATTCAAAACATATGAGCTAAGAAATTTTATTATATTCTCCATAATTAAGACATATAATTCATAAAACACAAAAATGATTCATAACTTCATGTAAGATCATATGTAAGTTCAATGCTCATTTCTAGGTACCATACAAACATCATATCGATAAAAAATACATAAAATATTTCATACACTTATTCAGATTGACTCATGGATTCTGAAATACCATCAAAGTCTACATTGTCTTCAAATGAATGATTGGATGAAGATGTAGATGATCCATACTCTTTTCTATTGTCGATGAATGCGCCATCTAAGTCTACATGCATGCCCAACATTTGAGATGTCGAAATCCTTTTAGATCTACAACTAGGTTCAACATACTCCCATATTGCATTTATTTCTTGTGGCAACAACCATAATCTTTGTTGTCTTGGAGCGAAGAGTTCATCCCTTTGTCAAATTGAAGTCATAAAAAAGTATGTCAACATCATCTAATTTTAAGAGTTCAATGTGACGACGAGTTGTATTTTGACCCTTTCTTTTTCTCTTTCTATTTACATGTTTCTCAACCACCATCTCTGGCTTGTACACACCATTGAATGGGTGTGTATTTGTTGCATACCAATGCATTTCAATTGCAATAACATCTTCATTTTCTTTATCAATATTTATAACATTTGCAATCCAGAATGGATAACCATGTGGATCTTCAATCGCTAACACTGCAATCATGCTACCCTCTTTAATATCTTGTATTGAACCCCTGTAAAGGTCATCCATGGATTCATGTTGTGCATGTGACCTTTGTGAACCAATATACATTTCTCTTTCTTATGCTTGTGTAAACTGAATAGCACCTTGAGATTCTTATTGTTCAACAATGTTTCTTTCTTCATATTCATTTGGCATATTTTGTGGCCAATGAAATGGAGTCTTAAAAAATGTATCTTCATTTGTTGAGCTTGAAATTATGTCACTTTGACTATTGAAAAAAGACTCCCACCAAACAGAATCAACAATATCAAAGTACTCATACGTATCTTTTGTTGGATCACTGAGAGGGAAGGTGAATCAGTAATAACGTAATTATAATCCTTTTTCTCCAAATAATCCAAGTGTTATATCAATGTAGAATTATTGTCCAATAATGAGCAATAAGAAATGAACAATCACACACATACACAATACACCAGTGTTTTACGTGGAAACCCAAATCAGGAGAAAACCACATAATTCTTTTTCTTATATGTCTTGAAGAATTACATTCATTGGAAGCACCAACTTCCTTTGTTTTCCAACTGCAACTGGAAGGAGCCTCCAACCCCCTAGTTTCTCAGGCTACAACCCGAGGGAAGCTCCAACTCCTCAATTCTCTAGCTATAACCAAAAGGAGGCTACAACCCCCTAAGTTCTCTGGCTACAACCGGAAGGTGGCTACAACCACCTATCCTTGTCCCGTCCAACCGTTCTGAAGTAGAAGTAGAATGATGGAACCACTGTCACACTTTCACTGTGAGATATACCGCTATAAACCTATACCAATAAACCTGAACCATACATCAACCATGCATCAACCTATACCTCAACCTATAATCAACCTGTACCATAAACAAGTGCATCAACCATGCACCAACCTGTACCAAACAATATGTAACCAACTTTACCATAAACAAGTGCAACCAACCATGTTCCAATTATATACCAATCATGTGTCAACTACTCATCAACTATGACTCATCACTATGTACCAAAATCATCAATTGTACACCTCATGTATGTGCCAACTCATCAACTACTTGTCTCAACCATGTACCCAACTTGTACCT
>JASDQU010025555.1:0-29813 GCA_032191745.1 Picea mariana
GTCTGATTGAATTCAGCCTGCGGAAATCAAGCATTTCTGCAAGGAAATATATATGCAGCCTGCGTACTGTCTTCAAAAGAGTGATTTTGAGAAACTGACAAGTGTAACTTTCTTCTTGAAAATGATCTTAAAGAAGAGATAGATCTTCTATCACCATGTCATCATCTTGATAACCAAAAATGTGGATAACAAAAATTATGCATGAATTCAACCCATTTAGCATGCTTTTGGTTCAACTTCTCCTGTCAGGTCACGAATTGCAAAGCATGATTATCACTGTACAAAACAAACTCTTTGAGAACCAAATAGTGTCTCCATTTCTTTAGCGCTTGTATGACTGCATATAATTCTTTGTCATATGTTGAGTACTTAATCTTCGCTTCATTCAGTTTTTCACTAAAATATGTGACCGGCCTGTCATCTTGGCTCAAGACCACTCCAATTGCAAATCCACTCGCGTCACACTTGACCTGGAACGTCTTGATGAAATCTGGCAAAACCAGAATTGGTTGCTCAGTGATCTTCTTCTTCAGCAAATTGAAACTCTTATTTGCCTCCTCCGTCTAGTGAAAAGATTTATGTATTTTCTTCACTGTATCCACCATTGGTGCACTAATTCCACTGAAGTTTCGGATGAATTTCCAATAGAATCTAGCCAAACCATGGAAGCTTCGAACTTCAAACACACTCTTCGACGATGGCCAATCCTTAATCGCCTTTATCTTTTCTGGATCCATCTTCAACTCATTTGCAGAGATAACAAAACCCAAATAAATGAGTTATGTCCTCATAAATGATGATTTCTTCACATTGATCAGCAATTTCTCTTGCTATAATCTTCTCATTACTGCAGCTAAATGCTTTAAGTGCTCTACTTCTGTTTTGTTGAAAATTAATATATTGTCAAGATATACAATGACGAATTTCCCAATGAAATCCTTCAGGACTTCGTTCATCAATCTCATGAAAGTACTAGGTGCATTCGTTAAGCCAAATAGCATGACAAGCCATTCATACAACCCTTCATTTGTCTTGAATGTTGTTTTCCATTCATCACCTTCTCTCATTCGAATCTGATGGTATCCGCTTTTCAAATCAATCTTTGAAAAAAACTTTGCTCCACTCAAGCAATCCATCAAGTCGTCCATCCTTGGCAATGGAAATTTGTATCTGATGGTAATCTTATTGATTTCCCTTGAGTCTGTACACATTCTTTAGCCTCCATCTTTCTTTGGGCTAAGCAGTGTCGGAACAGCGCATGGACTCAAGCTCTCCCTAATCAATCCCTTGTCCATTAAGTCCTGGACCTGTCTCTTAACTTCTTCATTTTCCTGCGGTGTCAATCTGTATGCTGCTTTGTTTAGTAAGCTGGCTCTAGGTATAAGATCGATATGATGGCTTATACTTCTGATAGGTAGCAACGAACAAGGTAGTTTTTCCACTACTATATCAACAAACTCTTCCAACAACTCCTGGATTTCTTCTGGTAAATCATCTATTCTTGTACTGGTCAAAACAATTATGGCTTCCTAACCACAATAAATTGTGTGTCTTCCTTCTTCTTAACCTCATTAAGAAGTTCCTTCCCACTCATGAGAAGTACAGTGTTGCTCATTTATGTTTTCACCTCTTTATCCTTTATCAGAAACAACATGTGAGTCCTACCATTTTTCTCCAAGGTGTACGTGTTCTTTCTCCCATCATGAACCACGTTTCTGTCATATTGCCATGGTCTACCCAGCAATAGATGACAAACATCCATGGGAATGACATCACATAATATTTCATCTTTATATCCTCCTATTTTAAATTCAACTAAACACTGTTTAGTGACATTTACCTGATGTCCTTTTTGTAGCCATGAAACTTTGTATGGGCTTGGATGTGCAATAGTCTCCAGCTCCAACTTTTCTACCATCTCTGTAGATACGAGATTGTCTGTGATACCGCTGTCCACTATGACTTTGCATACTCTATCTTTAGTTTTGCAAGTAGTCTAAAATAGATTATTTCTTTGGGATGGGTTCTTTTCCTCCTTCTCCGACTTCAAGAGAACTTTCCTCATCATTAAGGATCTTCTGCCCTCAGCGTATTCTGCCTCAACATTTTGTCCTTGAGCTTCGGCAATGTGAGTTTCACCACCATCTTTCTTACTATCTGGACGCTCATAGGATTTATGCCCAATTTTTCCACAGACAAAGCATTTCGCTTCACCTCCTCTACCTCTTCCTCTTCCTCTGGCTCGAGGAAAAGTATTTCTATCAGCATATTGCCTTCCCTGTGAGCTTCCTCCTCTCTCAGGTTGAGTTTGAGGTTTCCTCCCTTCTTCTTTAGGTTTCTGAGTTCTGTCTTGGGCAATTGTTTTGCCTCTAGCTTGACTTCTACCTTGGCCTCTTTGACCTTGATTTCGGCTCAGCTTCTCTTCAGATTTCAGATCTATCTAATAAGCATCTTCCATAGTCTGAATGGTCATCATGCTCATCTCATCTTGGATGTCATATCGCAGACCATTCATGTACCTAGAAACTTTTTCATCATCGCCTTCCTGATGACCTACCCTGATGTTTATCCTGTAGAATTCTTTAGTGTATTCTTTCGCTGACATCAGCTTCTGTCTCAAATTCTGCATCCTTAGAAACATAGTGATTTGATAACCCTTGGGTATGAATTTGGCTTTCATCTTTCCAACCATTCTATCCCGTCTTTTGATTTTCTTCTTTCCCTTGCAGCATCTGTCATCCTGAAGTTCATCCCACCACAGTGCTGCATTCCCTTTAAGTCTAGTGATGGCCTGTTTGACTTTCTTGTCTTCTTCAACATCCTCATAGTCAAAGTATTTTTCTAGAGCTCTAATCCAATCTAGAAGTTCTTCAACATCCAAGTTCCTCTCATACACTGGAATGCCCATTTTTTCTCTGGCACCTATCCTCGCAATAGCCTTGAATAGGCGTTCATCCACAGCATCCTCGACTGCTACTTCTTCTGCTATGTTTCCAGCTTCATTTTCACTTTCAGCCTCGCTGATATCCCCAGTGTTGACTCTGCACCTTTGTGTTGTCTCCATCGCATCAAGCCTGGCACGTAGTTTACTCATTTATCTTTCCACTATTGGATCAGGCATTGGCCTATCTCTTCTTCTCAGCGACATGGATATATAATTTCTCCCTTCTCTCTGCTACAGAAAGAAAAGAAATTTTTCTGTGCTCTAATACCACTCTTGATGCAGACCCCCACTTGCCCTCGGGCCGAGATCTGCTCAGGATCATTCTAATTCTTCTCGAGCCGAAGTGGCTCCTTTGGTTGCCTGTTGGAACCTTCAACAAATCCACAGGTTCTTTATGAAAACCCGCCCTATGTAACTTAACACCAGGCGCGAGCCTCACATCCCCTTGCGACCACAACCGGGCCTTAACGCAAGCGCCTCTCACCACTCGCGAGTTCGTGAGTCGAAGACCCTCGACTCTTATTTTGCAAACCTCTGATACCCGAGATGATGATACGGGTATGGCTCCTTCCTCGTTAGCGCTTCTTCAAGCGACCCCCCGCTAGGGTATAACTCTAACCACCCTAGCAACTCACAACTTCGCGAGTTGAAGTGTTGATTTCTCCTACCCCTCCTTTGCGAATCCGCGACTCGCGATAAGTCAACGATGGGTTGACCCTTTCCAAACGACACGTGTCCACCACCTGTAACCACTTCCACCTTTCTCCGGGTGTTTTATTGTCACGCCACCTGTCAGCCACGCAATCCCCACTTATAGATGGGCCACATGTTTGCACGATCCCTCGGCGCTCGGCACTTCGCGACTTCTACAGTCGAAAAGAAACTCTCTCAAGTTCTGAACCCCCGATAGGCGATAACCACGAATGTTTTGATCCCACGGTTCTCCCATGGCCTAGATCCAACGGCCTAGATCTTCTTCCCTATTCCTCGCAACTCGAGACTTCGCAAAACCAAAGATATTTGGTCTGGCCTCCAAACTCACGATCCTCGAATTCGCAATATGATCCAATGACGTGGGTTGAGATGAGATCGACGACTCACGTTGATTCGTGATGCTAGGGTGGTGAGTTCTTCCAACTCTTAACCACCTTGTAGCTTCATTGGATCCTACAGTCCTCGCAACTTCGCGAGTTCTCCATAGAGAATTCTAACTGCTCGATTCATTCTTCTCAAGGATCTCTGGCCAAAATGGCTCGACGTTCTTCCACCTGAGCTTAACCTCTATACGACAGCTTCGATTTCCATCTCCCTTTGAAGTGATTCAATTTCTGCCTTCCTTTGAACACTTCAATGGTGTTATCTCTCCTGAGATTTTACTTGCAAACTCAAGTCTTCCCAAAAGGATCCCTGCTCGCACTCCTTGCGGAAAACTTTCAAATAGCTTCTGGTTATTTGAGGCTTCGACCCTGTGCACTCTTTGCAACAACATTCCTTCCACCTTCACCTTAGTTGATAACTTCTAAGGTTTCAACTAGCCTGCGCACACCTTGCGCGACTCTGTGCTTCACCTGCACTTCAACTGAAATGAGAACAACAGTATCTCTCCTAAGCTTTCTGAGATAAAGCTTAGACCCTCGTCAACGCACACCTTGCGGACGTCCACTGCACTCCTTGCAGGAATTCTCAGAGAGAGAAACAATTGAAGCTCATTCTACCCCTCTTCCAGACTTCATACATTCAACATGAAATCATACATCCCATGTAGCATTTGCAACAGATGCATAATAGAGAAATAAAACAACTGTAAACATACCATTTAACAAAGGTAAACAATAAACATCATAACACCATGAAAGTGAGTCAAAGCTTCATATATTAACTCAATTTCTCCTATACATGGGTTTTTCTCTACGACTCTCTGCTACAGCTCTTACAGCGTATGAATTTTGAATGATAAGGATAATCTATGTTTTAATGATACAAGGTTGAGGGTGTCTATATCCGTTTTCCCCCCTATGCTTCTAAAACTGACTAATCTAACATTCATTTCTACCTACTTTACATTAAACAGACTTAAATGCCTATTACATCCGATAGATGAGAGTAATATCTCCAGATCTGTTCCTATCTCCAAGACATAAATGCAAGTATGCTCCTCCTAACTATTACATTAATGCTTTTGGTTTCAAAATTCAAAACGGTCTTCATAAAAACGTGCCCTTTTCTTCATCCGCGCGTCCAACTGTTTCTTTGGCTAGGCATATGCTTTGGCTTTGTTCGATGCTACTGCATCATTTACCTTAATCTTATTTGTGTTTAGATGTGGAGCATACCTATGCAGCTCCATGAAACATGCCTGGTACTCGGGCACCGTACGACCACCTTGTCGCAATGCATTGGACTCATTGAGATGGAACTCAATGAATTCCTCTGAAAAATACTTCTCTTGGAACTGATCCTTGAACAGTTCCCATGAAATGTATTCGACGACAGTGTTCGTTTGTGGTAGCAGTGTCTTCAACCATAGAAGAGCTCTCCCCTTTAGCTAAAAGACCTCCATGCAGATTTTCATGTTGGAGGTGTAGTTGCGAAGTGTGAAGCACATCGCCATGTTCTCCAACCATGCCTCGACGACCACACCATTCATGGCTAACAAGAACTCAGGAAACCTGACCTTCTCGTGTTCTTGGTCAATTATACCAATACCGACTGGGGCGCGACGTGCACCATTAGGGGGTACAGGCGCCCTGTCCTAATCTCTATCCAGACAGCTAATCAAGGCCTCAAACATTTCCTTGGAAGAACCTTATCAGACCATCCACATCCATTACAACAATCGACTCCTTCCCAAAGACTTGTTATTCCCCTTGGGGGTTATACCCCTTGGGCGTGGGCGCTTCTAGAGGCATCACACTTCCTCTCCTAGCACCATGTTGTCTACCTTCACGACGTCCTCTATCCAAGATTACAATAGGGACAAATTCAAATTCGTATTTACAGATAAATCATTGATCAAGTACAATACAAAGGAAGGCATCATGATCCATAGTCGCAGGGTTGAACCCACTCTGATACCATATGTAATGGCCCTGTTGTTACGACAACAAAAGTGAAGTACAACCAATATTTTTTTGTTTTGTTTTCATGTTAGGAAATTTAAAACATCTCAATCAATAGCAACATCATCGACATGTCATCTAATACATTAACAAAACATTATTAACACATTAAAAATCAATCATGACACAAAGCCGACACGTCCTCATGGTGAATAAAAATATGCATATCAACGCATTAACACAGATAAATAGTAGCCCATAATCATTGCATTCATAAAATTAGTAATGATGCATAAATAGAATGAATCATAAATCGCTCAACTCATCTTTAAAGATAATCATTCGATAACACCAGGACAACATGAGATAACATAACGATAACTTAAGGATCATAAAGATAATCATAAGAATGACATAAGATACTACCTGCCCAACCTACCCTACAACGTTAGGACCTCCAGGACACATAAGCAACACTCAAGACCAGTTTCCAAATGATTTTAACCATTTAAGGTCTCAGAGTTGGCGACTGTTCTGAGGATTAAGGAAGTGTCTACATCCCACTAACAACAAGTCCAATCATAAAATTGATCAATCCATCAATCCTACTCATCGTTAATCATAGCGCAATGGTAATCCGTGTCATCATCAATCATACATCCACATTTAAATGTTTGTTGCGTGCGAGAGTAACAATTCTAGAATAATCATAAGTCAACTTAAGTAACGACGCCAAAGAACTAGTCACTAAATCAATCATAAATCAATAATTCAAGAGGCAAGATTAGTTAACATTAAAATCAAAGGTGAAAGAGAATAATTATGTAGCAATCCCACGCCCACTTAAATTAAGACGCACAAGTAGATTTTATTACTAAACTAATCAGGCATCATCGTTATTGAAATGCACGCTGATAATCAAGGTGTAAACGTTTATGTGTCAGCATGAGTCCATAAAGTAATGCAATCTAACCACTTAACCATTAGCATAAATGCAACCATATCTCGTATTAAATTTGTTTACGCAAGAAGTCTAATATCTAAATAATCATTGAATACATCACATTCTCTTTGCGCGTAAGAAGTCGTGAATCCGTAAATTAAGGCGCAAGGGTATCCTCACTTTAAACGAACGTACGCCAACTCATTTAGTGGCGTAAAATTAAAATTACTACAACATACATCAAGTAAATGATGTCAATGCCACCTGCCACACAACTCATCAATAGTACGACTAAACTTTGCATGCGGTAACATTATTAAATAGTGCATTCCCGAGAGAAAGTATCATAAGCATATAACGTTTTCACAATTTGGATTTTACGATCCTTCCACGACCATATCACTTAATGCTTACTGGAAACAACAATACAATATTATACATAAACATCAATTTAGAACATAAATAGGTGTTGGTGAATCGAAAATTTTACCTCATTTTAAGGCTAATTTTCCTCATAAAGGGATCTTACCTTGCCTCCTAGATAACTCCAAAGGTTAAGGAAGTAAGTATTAAGGATAAACTTGGTGTAAAAGGATTATTGTGTATGGTATATTGAATCTGAGATTAATTCATTCGATAGTCCAGATTGTACAACCATTAAATGTCAAATCCAAGTTAAATTTCTATTTCTCGAATTTAGCCATAAAAATTATCCGTCCATATATATTCTCAAGCCATATAAAATTTCAAGGTGGAAGGCATACTAAGAGTAGTGTCTCTACTCAATCGTTCTGCAGTAAAAATAATGAGACGCAAACTTTTTAACAACTAAAGTTAAGAAAAAGGTTTATGTTACCCCCAACATTAGTAAAATTTTGGGAATTGGAAAGAATAGGGAGGATTGAGAATTAGTGAAGGTTGGACTTTGTCCATGCGAGTCTAGCAAGGAGAAACACTCATACAATCTCGGATTTGGTGGACGAGGCTCGATGGAGCCTACAGGGCACCAGGAGTCCACGCAATATGTGACCAGGGAAAATCTGACCCAGTACGACTTGATACAGGATCACTGCCACCAGTCAAGGGATTTTCTAATGCCATCGAGGAGGGGGCTGAGTAGTTACACCTGACGTCCGAAAAATATCCTTAAAAATAGAGAGACCAACACGAGTAAAACTTAGAGATAAAAGGGCAGAACACGGAGCCAATTAAGGAAGGACGTCAGGGGAGAAAGAAATGCGTTGGGAATTAAATAAAAACGCAGAGAGGAGATGGTAATGCGCTGGACATTAGTGTGAAGGAAAATCTCCCACAACCAGACGCAGTGCACTTGGGGGATGATTTCGGGGAAAGCAAATAATAACATAGATGGTGTCCTTCTCCAAAAATCTGAGTAATATACCTCGATCGCAGAGTTGAAATCCTCTCGATCAAAAAAGTAGAGAGTAAGGTCAACATTGGGCAAGGAAGTAATAACGCAGGGAAAACTGTAATGTTTAGTTGGGCAAGGAGGGGTGGCACGAATCTTAGGCTCTCCACAAAAACGCAGGGAAAAACCCTTCAATATACGAGGGAAAGTTCATATGGAAACAAAGTTATAAAAGCATTGGGAACGCATAGGTGAGAGCATACAACAGAAGTATCAAACGCTGGGTAGGAGGCACCCATGCCTAGCCACGTTTTCTTATTAAAAACGTTGATGAAGGTTAATTTTTTTTTGTAGAGATAGCTCCATAACCATTCGCAGGGAAGGTTGCCAAAAGAAATATTTTGAATGGTAGAATTGCAAGGATAGCACCCATAAAAGAATTTTGTAGACTAGGTTAGTCAAAATCAGAAAATTTTATGAGGGACGAGCTGGGAGATTTAAAAACAAAACGCAGATTAAAGGCACAAGCGCATGGTAATTTCATGTGTGAAAACGCCGAGCATGGGTGGTGCGAAGAGCCTATAGTGGACAAGGAAAATAAACCAATGAAGGGAGCACTTGGCAAGATCTATGAAGAATAAAAGGAACCCCTTTTTATCATTGTAGATAGTTTGATTTCAATTAATCGACAGGTTGGGCCAAACTCAACAATGTATACAACATGGTGAAGGTCCTCAATTCAACCCGGTTATTGATGCATAAAATAAAACTATATAATCATACTTTATAATTCATCACACAGTCAATCACCAACCAATCCAATGCTAAACTCAAAATAAATTCACAGTTCACATTTTCTAAGTATTCACAAATGCGTTTCAGTGGCTCCAATGCCAACATAGTGTATAAAAATTTACAACTGAATAAAATCAACCATGAATCGATTGGGAATATATCTGATGAAAATTTTAAATTAAATCTATCTTAATAAGTAACAACCCAATGTGAAAATACCATGAACGAAGGCGAGAAGTCGAAGATGATCTCCCGTGCTTGCGCTCCTTCCAACTCCTCGCTTTCTAACTGTGAAGACTTCACTGATACCTCCCATCCAATGCTAGGGGTACTCTTCTTCCCCCTTATCCCCCTGAGCCGCAAAGGGGCCACGCACGCAAAAACAAAGAAAAATATACCTCCCAGCTTGCCCCATAAGGTTGATATACCACTCTCTTTTTCAAGTTGGGTATCTCAACTCCCACAAGAAAAATCAGTCAAAGAAATTCCGAAAGCATAACTTTACACATACCAGTCATGATCCATTCCTCTTCTCAGCTATTACTTTTATAGAATTTTTTTAGTGACCCTTCCATTTTCACTTCAAATCATTTAATTAAAAAAATATTTTGGAATTACTCCCCCCATACACTTGTCACCAATCCCTTAGTTGTACCATAAATTCACTTATTTAATTTAATTAAAAGTCAATTTCCCTCACCTATCCTAAAAGTGATCCTAAAAACACTCCTTGATGTCCCTTTATTGACTCTATTTTCTTTTTAATGGCTGACGCCTTTCTAAAAATTAGTTGTGTTTCATTTAGGAAATTTATTTAGTTGGACTAGACTGGATTCCTTTCTATGTTTCCACATTCCTTTTTACATTCATTTCCTTTCTTGTCTAAGTTCCAATTTAGAATGTCTTGCACATAATCAGTAATTAAATCTTTAGATAAAATATTTTTCTTTTAATTCTTAACTTGATTTTTCTTCATCCCCCTTTTATTAATTGATTGTTTATTTTTTAGTCTTCTTACCCTATTTAGACCCAGGCTAAATTTTTAACTATGCTTAGAAATTTTAAGGGAATTTTATAATTAGTAAAAACTACTCATTTAATATTTATTTTAAGGACGACCATGTCAAAACAATTATTGTTTTCTAGGTACCTAGGTTCATTGTCTCTCCTTTATTAAAATTGCGACGTTCCCTTCAAGACGCACTACATGCTCTAAGGGTGCCACTCGCCTTTATTCATGTTTTATCTATGAGACGTTCCCTTCAAGACACACTTTGTGATCCAAGGGTGCCACTCAGATTTGATTAATTTTGGTAGTTGTCTAATCCTTCGAGTCAATACTCCATCAAACGACCCTGTGAGAGACTAAGGGCCTCTAAGGAATAAGGACGCTTCCTCATTGCACTCCCCTTAGAATATTCGTGAGCAATTGTCTCAGTCTGCCCTCACAGCATCGTGGATCTCTCAAGCTAGGTAATTTTTAACCTACAGTTCGAGCCATGGAGGGAGTGCTAGTAGGCTGTGGCAGGGTTGTTGCCACACCTCTCCCTCAATACCTGAATGTTGTGCATAGCCCCTTTACTCCTTATGTGAGTTTGATTAGAAATAAATTGTCAGCCTGCTTCCATCAATGAAGAAATGTCAATGATCCATAACAACATCATAATATACCTGATCATATGTCACATCTACATATACCAAAATACTCAAACCATATACAGTCCACTCTCGGACTCTATCCAGAGTCCAAGGAGGTCCATTGTTGCCATCGACATCCTCGATATGTCAAGTGTCCTGCCCACTCAGGAGAAACCCATCAATAGAACTTGTCTATACATAGATATCAAATAACATAACATCATAATCCATAAGCATCATCATTGGAATCCATAAGAGAAATTGACAACCATATACAAAACCGGATCACTTGCATGCAAGTATCCTCAAAGAATAAGTCAAATCATGTGCACGCAAGAGCGAGATGTTAAACAATCTTGGAAAATATCCTTTCTCCATTCAATTGATAAAAAATATCATCGATTTGCAGTAGAGGGTACTTGTTCTTTACAATAACCTTATTCGTCTTTCTGAAGTCAATACAGAACCACATAGTTCAATCCTTTTTATTCACAAAGAGAACTAGGAACCCCAAGGTAATACATATTGGTGTATTTACCCCTTATTCAACATTTATTCTATTTTCATATGAAACTCTTTTATCTCTCGTGTGCTCATTCTGTAGAGTGTTTTAGACATTGGGGAAAATTTCCAGGAATTAATTCAATAGAGAAATAAATATCTCTCTTTGGTGGTAAACTTGACAATTATCCAAATACATATTCATATTCCTTCAATACTGGATAATATTCGAGACTTGGATCCTTTTATTTTGTTGTCTTTTCCATAAGGGATGCATGTATCTAATATCCTTTCGTAAAACTTTTTTTCAGTTGGAATGTTGAAATCTCTTTAACGAGTATAGGTCTTGGAATACCTTGCATTGCCCTTGGATTCCCTTCATCATCAAGGCATGTGAAATCATTGTTGTAGCAATATATGATAACATGGTTCATTTCCAACCAATCCATACTAATTATGAAGTCATATGACCCAAGTGGTATGATGTTAAAATATGTCTTAGTGTTGACTTCATTCATGTTGATCATTGGGCAATTCTTGACAAGTTCACTAGTTTTCCTCTTAGTTTTGGTGGCTAGCTGAACCAACCAAGAATTTTCATGTTTGCATATCTTCACTTTAAACCTTTAAACTACTTTTGGATATATATAGCTATGAATAGCTCCAAAATTAATCAAAATAGCTCTGGGATGATTACCAATCTTACCTTCTACCTCAATTATGTCGGATTGGTATTCCTTTTATTTGTTGTCTAAGAATGGACAAATACTTAGCACGATCCTACCCATGTCCTCCATTGTATCATCTTCCTAGATGTTATGCATAGTCCTCATTCTTTATCCCTTGTGGGGGAAATCTTTATACAAGTGGTGTCTTTCATATCCCAAACACTTTATGGGCTCTTGTATTGGCCACTTCCCTACGGAATCTATCATTTTGTGTTCACCTTGTGTTGTATTTCCTTACTAATATGATTGATATATATTCTTAATGAAGGGCGGCATGAATCCCTTCTTCCTCTAATCCATCGTTTCTCTCTTCTTATCATCCCATGATTTTTGTAAACCTTGCGAAATCTTATTTGTTATAATGCATTCCTTATTCCTATACTTTCTCTACCCTTATAGATGCAGACGCTAAGACTCATGCCATGTTTGCTCCTTATTCCTTTCCTTAAGCAAAGAAGTCAAAGTCTTATTAATGCTAGAAGAGAAAGGGATAAAAACCTCCTACCTGACTTCTGCCCAGAAAAGAAATGGCTTGTTCTTGTAGGGATAAAAACCACTAGAAGAAAGACTTGAGGGAAGGGAAGCTGCAGACTAAAGGTTTCACTTTTCATATTCTTATGGCCTTCCCTCATTTTGTTCATATAAGTATTTGTCCTTCCTCGTGGATTCTTCCAAAGTTATAGGCTCATCAAATTGGATTTTATCTTTGTAAAATGATGGAAACCCACCCAAGAACCTATGAATTTTCGCCTTCCCATCCTTCATGAGGTCTTGTACCTCAGAAGCTCCAGTAATTTCTTCTCATACTCATCCATAGTCATGTTTCCTAGCTTGAGATCAAAGAATTCTTAAATCTTCTTATCATAGTAATTCTCTCAAAAGTACTGTTGTTGGACATATATTTTGAAATAATTCCAATAAATCCTCTTTTCATCAATATGATTGACTTGCTTTAGCTGGTTCCACCACATGGAATCCTTCCCCTAAATATGACATATGGAAATTCATGTTTCTAGGTTTGATGAGTAGTTATGTAGTTGGAAATATGTTCTCATGCCCAAAAACCATGATTCGTCGTATTCTCCCTTCCTATGCTCTCCATCAAATGGTGGTGGCTTGAGATTCCTAGGATCTCCTTGCAAAATATCTTATCGAGGCATCCTCCTTTGATGTATAATAAGTTACACACTTGAGATACTCTCTGACCCTAAACCTGCAACTTCTCTCGTAGTCAAATGTACTAGTGAATGATGATGTCTAATAATGCTCCTTGAGTTCCTATATCCCCTTTGGTCATCCCTCCTATCATCAAAAATAGAGGCTACTACTTGTCTTGCACTATCTTCTTTTTTTGTGCCAAAATATTTATTGATTTGTCTTTGCAACAGATTTAAAATTCGTAGCATCTGAGTGTTAATTTGATTCTTCTCCTCTTGAGATATTATCAACCTTTCTTTGTCCACTCTGTAGCTTTCTACTTCTTTATGCAAGCTTCTCATAGTCTCAACTAGCTCCATAGGCTCCACCCTACTTCTATGTCCATTGTACTAAATCTTTGCATTTCCAAGCAAGATATGTAAACTTATTATCTCATCTTCGTGGTTGTAATATCCTTGTACATCACCCATATCTCTATTCCTCATATGGGGACCAAATATGTTTTACATGTACCTCTAATTATACAAAAATGTGCATGAAACATTTATTGTTAGAATTATGAATATTGTCTCATTCTCATTAATTAAGATGCATGTCGTTCTTTTCCTCGAATTTTCAAAGAACATTGATATGATAATCAAAATTATGATATTTCAAATATATTCTATTTTGAATTAGATTTCTAGTGACTTTACTTATGTCTCAATTTAATCTCCCAAATGGATGAAAAATGGGAAAAACTTCCTCAATACAAATTTGTCCAAATTGTTGAGTATATGAAATATTGAGTAAATAAAAATTTCAGGATTGGTGATCTAGTGTCCCTTTTCTTCCTTAGAATATTTAAAAAATCCCCAAAAAGTGGCCTAGAATAGTGGATTTTGCGTTGTTTTGGCATCTCCACTCTAGACCCCTTTGAATTTTTCCAGAATCCCAAACGGGTATCTTCATGATTGATTTTTTGGACTCTCTATAAAAATTTCATTCTTATTTGGGTGTCGATCACTAAGTACCACCTAGATCTTTAAAAACCATTATTTTGGATTTTTTGGAAAATGAGAAGAAATGGCCAGTGGCCCTCACTAGAAATTTGGTAGCCTTCGTCACTACAAGCATACCCTTTAAATTTCGTCTGGTTATAAGTTTTTATGCTCATTTTATGGCCAAAACAAGTTCTTGCCTCTAAACATTTTTATCCTTGTCCATTTTCTCCTTCCGTGTCCTCCTTTATATTTTTACCTTTTCTTCTCTTTTATTTCTTTCTCTTCTCTTATTTTCTCCATTTCTTTCTCTTCTCTTCTTCTCTTTTTCTTTCTCTTATGTTATTTTCTTTCTCTTCTATTTATCAAACCAATAATTTATTCTTTATCCGGTATATCATTCCAATAATATATTTCTTGGCCAATATATCACTCCAATAAATTATTTTTTAGCCCATATATTCGTCTTTATCGACAAAAATATTATTTTTCTCACCAAGATTTCTTGCTTTATCAAAGAAAATTATCTCTTTTATTGTTGACACCCTTTCCTTTACCTTCAAGAATTATCTTTTTTCTTGCTGATACCCTTTCCTTTATCAATGAGAATTATCTTTTTTCTTGCCAACACCATTTCCTTTATCAACAAGAATTATATTTTTTCTCGCTGATGTATCATGCCAGCAAATTATCTTTCCCACTGATGTATCGGGCTAGAAAATCATTTTTCTTGTCCACATATTGGGCCAAAAAATTATTTTTATTGGTCAAAATTTTTTATTTTCTTCCCCAACATTTCGCCCCAAAAAAATATTTTTATTGGAAAAAAAAATCATTTTCTTCACCGACATTTCCCCCCCCAAAATTATATTTTTCTCCACTTTCTGAGCCTTTCTTTCTTCTTCCTTTGTTTCTCCAAAAATTCATTTTCTCAGCGATGTATTGCATGAAGAAATTATTTTCTCTGCAATATATTGTGCTTAAAATTTATTTTCTCTAGCGACATTCATGGTATTCCTAACATTTTATTTTCCTTGGCAATATTCACTTAACATTGATGAAAAATTATTTCCTTCATCAATATATTGCTGGAAAATTGTAACGAACCCCATTGCTATGACAACAAGTGACACATAACAAGTAATATTTTTTTTTTTTAAACGTTGGGAAAGCAATGTCAATAACACAATCAAGCAACACAACTCGATGACGAACATAATGAACGAAATTCATGCGGCACATAAACACACAAATAACATAGCATATCTTGCACATCAAGAAGCTTGACGCATATCACTAACATTTACTCAGATAAGAAAATATTGACTAAGCTAAGACATCATCAACGATCATCAAGACACGAAAGAATCTAAAAACCAACATATGTAACACAAATTTCATGGCGCAAGAGAACTGACATACCAAATCTATCTAGCAATGACAAAAGTCAAAGCGCAATTCTACTTAATTATAGGCGCTTGATTTAATCAATACTCAATAAAAATAAATTCCATGGCGCAAGAAACGATATTCAATCTATTTTACAAGGGGTCTCCATCATAGTCAGGAATGCATTCATCATTATAAATCCAGAAGTCTCCTTTATAATCAATACATACATCATGATAGAAAAACAATAGCTACAGTTATTATAAACTTTACAATCCTTAAAGTAAGATATTTATTAATTAATAACTACGAACTATTCATACATTGTTATAACTTTTACTAACTTTAAATTTTATTCACCATTATAAATTTTGCAATCTTTTTAACTTTACGATATTTATAAGATGGAGATCAATATAAACTTTACATCATTAAAGTTATTTACCATTACACACTTTACCCAAGACCTCATTATAACTTTATACATTCATGATAAACCTTATATCATTAAAGTTATACAACATTATAAACTTTACTATCTTTAAGTAAAAATATTGATTAATTTAATTACTACAATCTGTTTACACATCATCGTAACTATACAATCTTTAAAATTATACATCCTTACAAACTTCTACAATCTTTATGAAATTTATATCATTATAAATTTACATCATTAAATACAAACACTGTACAGTAATGTTTATCATTGAAGTAGTGGCAGCAAGGAAACTGCTGGTATTAAAAAGGATTAGCTGCTACAGGATTTAAAAAAAAATTAAAAGTGATTCTGGCGATTCGCTGAGCGCAAGGAAGGGAAATGTCAGCCAAGTTGTGTGTGCAAATAAAACACGGAATACAATAGAAAAATTCATTGAGGTTGGGCGTATCTAGAAAAAACGAAAAATGAGTTCAACAATCAAGAGAAGCCAACGAAATAAGAAAAGCGCCCGCTAATGGTCGAGCTATCCCCTCCCTCAACTAACCACTGCTATTACTGACTGGATAAAAGAAGGGAAAGACAATGATTTTAAAGCAAAAAATTGACCGATCAAAAAGAATCTAGAAAGTAAAATGTATCCAGGAAGAAATTAACCTTGCCTGAGGATGTGGTAACATGGTAAACAACGATAAATTAATTAAAAGAAATCGAAATAATCAACTCTCTATCAGGAAAAAAAGGAGAGCGTTGTTTGGCATGGGCAGGAGGTGGGTGGCGCGCCAAGGAAAAAGGTCGTCGTAAGAAAAGTCATGACCACATATACACTCTTCTCAACACAAGTTCTGCCAGTTTTGTCTGAAAAAGCTCCATTGAATTTGTCTGGACTAGCAGAAATTCCCTTCTCTTTAGAGTCCTTCGTTGTAACTAGATTCAACCTGTGTATCTTCACATGCTCGCCCTAATGTTTAACTTAACGAGATTTCATACGATGAAATTACAAACATGAATTAGAATAAACAATCCTCGTTTACAGAAAATAAATCGAACTTTATGAACAATACAAACCTGCATTACGATCAAGAATTGTTTTCTATTGGGAAAAAATTATTTAAATTTATAAACAATATCAACATTCGTTACTAAAACCAAAATCATTCCCTTTGTTGGACAATTGAGGGGGGGGTGAATCAGTTGTTACTGTGCTTAAACAATTATGCCCATTTTAAACTCTTTACAGTACACTCAATGAAGATCACAATGATGCAGGGAAGTAAGCAATCGAATTTTAAACATCAATAACACACATGAAATATATAGAGGCAGATATTTCCTGAGGAAACCCATAAAGGGAAAACCCTCTTCTTCTTGATATGATAAGTAATCTTTATTTTCTTTACATTATCAATCTTTTTTCACATTTTCAAAAAATGATATCATTATCAATGCAAGTTGGTGTTCAAGGCCAATGCTAATTTGTTTAGAAGAATAATCTCTCTTATATTTTAAGTGTATTTTTTCAATGTAATTGAGGTTTATTTATTTCGAAGTAGAATATGTATATGATTTACTTACTATGTAAAACTATGATACAAAAGTTATATTGTTTTTGTGATGGTCACATAAAACATTGTTAATATTGCATTGATCGCATGTTATCTTGCCCCAACCGAGAAAAGTAAATGGAAGATTTTATTTTCTAATTGTTATGTTTCTATTTAATTAATTGCATGAAAAATTGTGTATGTTTGATTTAGGTAGCCTTTCGTCGGAGATATATATATATATATATATATATATATATATAAATTATGGTGTTGTTCCTAGGGATTCTTCTTGTCCCGTGGTTGGCTATTCTAGCTATATATACTGGTTACAATAAAGATCAAAATCAATAGCATAATCTATAAAAAAAGTTCTCTCCTTGGAAATAGTCAATAGGCACACAAAAGTTACAAGCCATTAATCTCATTAATTTTTTTAAATATATACAGTTTCGTCGAATATTTAACAAACTATCTGATAGATATATCCATCAAAGGTATGGCACCTCCATCATATATTTTGTTTGGATGGTGTATATTCGATGTACCTGTTCGTCAGATATTCGATGAACTGTCTGAAAGACATATCCATCGAAGGTATGGCACCACCATCGAATATTTGGTTTTTATGTAGGATATTCGACATACCTATACGTTGGATATCTGGTGCACATTTAGACAAACATACGTCGAATATCTCATTTCTCTATTAGATATTCGATGTTTCTTTATATCAAACTTCCAATGCATGTGTGCCAGAAGTAATGACTGATTTCAATGATTTTTTGGCCGTTAGGTCTATCGTTATAACCAATGACTCTGTGTAATATATCCGACATTAATATGTTCATCGGAGTATCTGAAACATATACACCAACGAATTTGGTAACCATGTTTTTCCAGAGTGCCAACGAAATTGTGTCGACCAACCGACATATAGTTGTCGGATTTCAGTGCACAAGAAGCAGTGTGAGTTTAGGATCCCTTTATAAACTAACAATTAATTAAAATATTTTAATAATATCTATGGGTGTGGAACCCCCACACAAACCCACAAATCCCAAAAACTTTCCCATAAGGCCCTAGCTTCATTTCTAGGATAATTTCATTGAAACGAAAGTCAAACCTAGTGCCAATAAAAATTTCCATATTCCTGGAACCTTGGCCTCTAGTGGGAATACCTCTCGAAGCTACAAAACATCAACAACTTTTGGCTGTTTTCTACCATGAAGTTCGAAATTGGCCAAATTTTTAAGAGCAACGAACAAGTTTGTTCTAGTTTGTTCTAGTTTGTCCATCATATTTGGTAGAACATATATAACCTAATTTCCATTAAAATTACGGTTAAATTCCTATATAAATTCTATTTTGTTAAGAGCAATTTTCTAATATAATGGTGGTGATTGTGTATTTTGGTTGTTGTGCGTTCTTGTTGTGCCGACACCAACAACTTTTATTTTTCTTATTTTTTTCTTATGAAGAATTTTTTTCTCAAGAAATAAGGTCCCTCCCTTATACTTTTCAAGGCCCTTTTATCATGTGAAAGGAACCTAAGTTTTTCTTGTGCAAGCTTGATACCTTTTTTCCCTTCTTTACTTAGTTTTTTTACCGTCTTTTTGACTCGTCAATATAGGCAGTATTGGTGGAGGAAATGTCTTCCTTAACAATACGACGAAGGAGATATTCCTTCGTTCACCGATATACCCAATGTCAATAGCTTTGATAATTTCTTCAACGACACATAAAAAGGACAAGAATGAGTTCATTTTTTGACTAACTATTTTCTTTTAGTCTCTCCATCCTCCTTTCCTCATCGAAATTCCATGAACAATCTTCCCATAACCACGTATGCATTGACACTTAATATTCCATTCACCATTTATATGTCGGTATTGTCCCCCCTTCACTCACTAATGCATATTGGGGCCAATCAAAAATATGGTGTTGATGCATTGATGTTGGATGACCTTCTCAACACTAATACACCATTTTGGATCATCCTCTTGATGTTGATACATTGGCCCCTATCTTCCTCTAACCTCTGATATGACAATGTGACCCCTTGTTTTGTCACGCATAAAGCGTCTTTCTCATGCCCATCTATCTTGATTTTTGTGTCAAAAGGGTCCCAATGGGGATATATAAACCCCATTTCATTCTTTTCCTTCCATTTTGTCACCTCCAAGCCAAGGAAACCACAAGAAAAGGAGAATTATCATCGCCAAACTTCTCTCAAAACCACCAACCCATTTTTAAACATATCAAAGCTCTATTGGTCAGAAATTAACCTAAACAAATATATGTCACATGTATGTATATGTATATGGGAAAAGGGTTCGACCTAAACCTTTCAACCCACATGCAAATATCCTTGCATCCATTGCTTCTCCTTTCATCCCAAAGCCCCCAGACTTACACAATCAAATGGATAGGGTTTGTTGTCATATTTTTTCCCATTTTCCTTTGACACTACAAGGACATCACACATTATCTTTCCATCCCTTGGCCATGCCTCAACGTACTGTCCCACCTTGGAGGTCGCTTGGAAATTTTACATCAATGCTCGAGAGGAGGATTGCACCTAGATTGTTCCCTCTCCACCTCAAAATGTTAAGGCCCTAGTCATGTTCTTGTCACTACACATCGATTTCCCTTGTCAAAGTATTTATTACATTTTTTTCAATAGAAATGTTGGGTTGTTTTAAAGTGTTAGAGATAATAGAAAAACCAGACTCCATCTTGAGTCTATTCTTCACCTAATTGTTCACGAACAAAGATTGTAGCGCTTTCACCAATATAGATTTGTGCATTGACAATTACCATAGCATTCCCACCGATACAGTCATACTACATTGGACCTAATAGATCACAATTTTGGTGCTGATAAAACATAGTGCATTGACAAAAAATCATGGTTTTGGTCTCGATACAATCTTTCTACATTGGAAAATGACCCTAGTTGTCCCATTGATATGGCCTTACTACATAGCTAGAAGATCATGATTTCCCTGCCAATACCACCTTGGTATACCATTGGAAATCACAGTTTTGGAACCTATATGGGCCTATATCGGTGAAGAAATATTCTTCTCACCGATATCACAAAATAACATAATTGAATTCCTAGAATTAAAACCAAGTTGTCTCTCTTCTCAAATTATCCTCTCTAGAGTTATTAAATACTAGATGCATTGTTTAACATTCATTTTTCAATACTCATTATAAATATGTTTCTTTTTCCATATTCAACCATGAATCCTCCTTGAAGAAGATCACAAAGTGCAAACAAGGATCATGTTTAACAGACCTCCTTTCTTTTGTGAAAACCCCTTTACGACAAGTCTAGCCTTGTATCGATTTTTTCCTCCATCTTCTTCCTTCAACTTCTCAACCCATTTATTCTGCAATGTTCTGTTTCCTGCAGGAGAGTGAACCAAGTTCCAAGTTTGGTTATTTACCAGGGAATCCGTTTCCTCTTTCATGTCTTTCTCCCACTTATTTTTAGTGTCTACCTTCATTGCCTCTCCATAACATTCTGTTTCACTAGAATCAATCAACAATAAATAATACAATGAAGGAGAGTATCGTTCAGGGGGTCTACTTAACTTGGTAAATATTCTAAAAACACTTGCAAGAGTTCGAGGTACATGTTTCTCATGTTTTTGTACATTTTGATTTTCTGGTACCTTTGGAATTTCTTTTTTAGTGATCTCATCAAGAACTGTGTATTCTGGTTTTTATTTTTCCCATTTATTTCTCTGCAATTGATCTTTGTACATGACCTTGTCATTGAATATCACATCTCTACTCCTAATGATTTTGTGATTTTCATAATCCCATAAGAGATAACCAAAATCATTAAGACCATATCCAATAAAGGTACACTTCTTGGATTTTTCCTGAACCTTTGTTCTATTTTATTTATCAATATGGACAAATGCTTCACAACCAAAATTCTTCAAAAAAGAATAGTTTACCTTTTTACCCGTCCATGCATACTCTAGAAGTCCACCATCCAAAGAGCTTGAAGGTCCTCTATTTATTAATTAAACAACAATATCTATAGAATCTTCCCAAAACTATAAGGGAAAACCAATATGCAATCTCATACTCCTTGCACACTCCATGATTGTCTCGTTCATCCTTTCTGACACACCATTTTCTTGTGGTGTTCCTAGAATTGTCTTCTCTCTACGAATCCCATGGTATGAAAAGCAATCATCTAAATCCTTACTGCAATATACACCTCCATTATATGATATGAGACACTTCAACCTTTTTATGTCTCATTCTTAACCAAGGATTTTCATTTCTTAAAAGTATAAAAAACATTAGATTTTTGTCGAATGCAATAAACCCAAGTTTTTCTAGTTGCATCATCAATAAAAGTAACATAATAATGAGAGCGACTAAGAGATGATACCTGAGCTCATCCCCATACATCTATATGCACAAGATATAACCTTTCACACTTCTTTTCTTTTCCAACTCTGAGAAATCTAACTCTCTTTTGTTTTCCATAAACACAATGCTCATAGAAATCCAAATCAATTTTTTTAAGATATGTAAACAAATTTCTTTTGTGAAGTATATACATCCCCTTCTCACTCATGTGTCCAATCCTATGATGCCACATTTTTGTATCCACTCCTGTAGAATCTAAAGAGATAGAATAATCAGTATTACCAGTACATAAATACAATGTACCTACCTTCTCTTCTTTTTCTATCACCACTGATCCTTTGGTGACCTTCCACACCTTATCTGTAAATATAGATATAAAACATTCACTTGCCAACTGCCCTGTTGAAATTATATTTTCCCTTAGATATGGAATGTATCTTACCTCTTTCAACAACCATTGGTTTCCATTCCTTTTCTTTATTTTTACCTTTCCCATTCCAACAATTTTGCATGGTGCATCATCACCAAAATGAACCTGTCCAAAATTACCTTGAACATAATCTATAAAATGTTTCCTATGGGGTGTGACATGAAATGAATCCCTTGAATATACTACCCAAGACTTAGAAATATTATCTACAGAAAGAATCAAAGCCTCTTGTAACACATCACCTGTTACATATGCTTCATAATTTTTCTCTTGTTGTCCATCTCTTTGTTTCTTTGGAGCTCTGCAATCTTTATTAAGATGTCCTTTATTCCCACAATTCTAGCACTCTATATTTCCTAGTTTGGATTTGGATCTTCCCTTCCTAGAATTCCTGCGGTTCCCTGTTCCTTTTCCTTTATCCTTTTGTCTTCCCATGTTCTCCATGTTTAATGCATTAACTGACGTCTCACCTGTTCTTTTCTATCTCATATCCTCACTAAGGATAACACCAATAACATCATCAAATTTTAAAGTGTTTGAACTAGAGACAGAGTTACTTACATCCATGATCAAGTTTTTCCAACTTTCTCGAAATGAGCACAAGATTAGAAGAGCCCTGACCTCATCATCAAAGTCCACTTTTACATAACTTAGTTGACTAGTAACTGTATTAAATTCATTTAAATGATCTGCAACAGACCCACCTTTTCACATCTTCATATTAAATCATCTCTTCATTAGAAATACCTTATTGGATGCTGAGGTTTTTTCATACAGTTTATCCAATGTGGCCATCATCTCCTTTGTTGTCTTTTCTTTTGAAATATTGAAAGCCATTGATGCTTCCAGGCTCATTCGTATCATTTCTACTTCCTTTATGTCAGGAACCTCCCATTCTTTGTCCTTCATGGTCGTCAACTTCTTTGTTATTCCACCCAATGGTAGGAATAGATCCTTCTTATATAAATAATATTCCATCTACATCTTCCATCACTGGTTGTTTTGGCCGTTAAATTTCTCGACCCTAAACTTTCCATCTTCCACCATTTCTCCCACTCGAACCAGGAACCCTCTTTTCATGTGAGTTACCTTTCTCTCTAATACCAGTTGTTGGTAAAAAAATATCGCGAAGCAATAAAAATAATACAAATGAAAAAATAAAACACAGAAATACACAATACAATAGAGACATGGATATACGTGGGTCACCAATGTGGGATACGTCCACCACATAAATTTCAAGGTCCTTCCTTTATTATTATCGACAAATGAAGGGATACAACCTACAACACACTTGTTGTAACTTCCTCTTCTTTCTCTCACAGTCTCCTCTCTAAAAATGAAATATTCAGAATGATACATATACGCAATACAATTCCCTCATAAAAGAGGGTTTCCTTCTAGGAAAAAAAATCCCTAACATAACTTCTACTATCATATCTGTGACCTTATACTGAATGGTCCATATTTACTATGAAATTACAATATACATTTACAAGGAATATTTCCCTTTGGGGGATTCACCATCGAACCCCCACTGGGGGCCTACTTTCCGCCCTACTCTCCAGCTGAGGGGATGAGCCCCCTGAACCCCACAGGGAAGGAAATACCCCCTTGCAACCCCCCCGCATGGAGGGGTGTATAGTATTCTAAGGTGTACAGTCTTCATGGATATAAACATGGCTAAAAATAAAGACCTGTGAATTAGGAATATAATCAGGATCCACAACCAATATCTTATCCACTTCACTCTGTGCCCAGTAAGAGTCTGTATAACCTTGTATCTTTACTTCACTTTCTAAGATATATCTGATTCCATATCCAACCATACCATGTAAGTACCTCAATACATGCTTTGCTTCTACCAAACATATATGACTAGGTTCATCCATGTAATGACTCAATGTGTTCACTCCAAAGCATATATACAGCCTAGTGTTAGTCAGGTACATCAAGGATATGATCGATTGTTTGTACATCATGGGATAAACCAAATATGAAGAATAATCTCTCAAGAGTTTCATATTTGTAACCATAGGTGTGGCCATGGACTTGCAGTCAATTATCCCAAATCTGTATAGGATATCAACTGTATATTTTCCTTGGCTAAGGAGGATCTCATCTGGTCTCTGCCACACCTCTAATACCATGAAATAATGCACCAAATCCATATCCTTCATTTCAAACTCTGAAGTGAGCTCCCTCTTACACCCATCTATGAGCTTCTCATCCCTTGTAAGAAAATGTTCATCCACATATAATACCAATATCAAGGGGAAACAATCTTCAATCTTGTAGTAAATATTGGGATCTGCATCACTCTTGGTAAACCCCAAGCTCATCAAATAATGGTTTATTCTAGAATACAATGGCCTGGGTGCATGCTTAAGGCCGTACAAATATTTATTAAATTTACAAACATGGGACTCCTTTCCATAGATCATAGAACCTTGTGGCTTCTCTATGTAAACTTCTTCAATTACACCATTCAATAAAGAAATATTTACATCCATCTAGTGTGATTTCCATATAGTACCAATATCAAGGGGAAACCATCTTCAACTTTGTAGTAAAGTTTGGGATCTGCATCACTCTTGGTAAACCCCAAGCTCATCAAATAACTATCTATTCTGGACTATAATTCCCTGGGTGCCTACTTAAGAATGTACAAATATTTATTCAATTTACAAACATGACACTCCTTCCCATATATTACAAAAATTTGTGGCTTCTCTATGAACACTTGTTCTTCAAGTACACAATTAAATAAAGCAATCTTTTCATCCATCTAGTGTAATTTTCAGCCCATAATATAAGCAATAGAAATAATATATCTAATAGAAGTGTACCTTGAAACTGGAGAAAATTTATCATCATAATATTCTCCCTCTTTATGGGAGAATCCTCTTGTCTCAAATGTATCTTTGTAATTTTGTATTCTACCATCTGCAGCATGCTTGATCTTGTAGATCCACTTGGAATTCACCACTAACTTCCCTTCTGGTATTGAAACCACTTCCCACACATCATTCTTCTTGATGGATCGGTACTCTTCCATCATAGCATCCTTCCACACTTGTTTCTTTGTAGCTTCCTCATAAGTGGAAGGTTTTGAATCAATGATATTACTAATCAGTTCCACATAGTTGGAAAACTTGTGTGGTCACTTTCTCTCCCTAAAGGAGCCACTAGGAGAAACATGTTTTTCTTCTTCCTGCAAAGTGTCCTAGAGCCATGTTGGTATCTTGTTGGTAACTATAACCTATGTGGGTGGATCTACCAGTACCTATGGCTCTAATGTCTCATTATGATCTTCTGGGATATGTTCTTCTAGAGTAGAGTCAATTATCACTATCCTCTTACATGTGAGACTCTCTAGATTTACTAAAGGATGCTTCTTCATCGAAGGTGACATACTTGCTAATTTCAATTTGTCTCTGTCTGGGGATGTATATTCTATAATCCTTTGAATTCTCACTGTATCCAATGAAGGTACCCTTATTTCCTAAAGGCTCTAGATTTTTTCTCTTTTCCTCAGGAACATGTATGTACATTGGCCAACCAAATATCCTCAAGTGGTTGACTTCTGATTTATTTCCGGTGAATACTTCTTTTGGTGTCTTTTTCCCCAATATATTATGAGGACTTATGTTCTGGACATATATTGTTGTATTGGATGCTTCTTCCCATAGATTCATTAGTAATTTTTGGTCATGGATCATTACTTTACCTTCTTCTAAAATTGATCTATTCTTTCTCTATGCAACCCCATTCTGTTGGGGGTTGTGGGGAGTTGTCATCTCCCTCTGAATCCATGCTTCTATGCAAAATTCCTTGAGATCATTTGAGGTGTATTAACCTCCATTATCTGAACTCAAAACTTTATTATTTCTTCCAGAGATATTTTATACTAAAGCCTTGAATTCTTGAAACCTATTGAAAACTTCATCTTTTCCTTTCAAGAAATATATCCATGTTTTATGTGAGAAATCATCAACAAAATTGACATAATATAAAAAGTTACCTAGAGATGGTACCATCATTTCTCTGCATACATATGAATGTATAATGTCCAAGATCCCCTTGGATGTATTGTTACTTCTTGGAAAACTTCACTTTCCATTATTTATAAGTACACATACTTTGCATACTCCATCATGTTCCACATGCATATATGGTAGACTTATAACCATATTGCTCAAAACTGGAAAGGATTTGTAGTTGAAGTGAGAAAGTATTATGTGCCATAACACACTAGAGATAATACTTTTGTGTACAAGGGCTTGTGTTAGGTGTCCCTTTAATTTATACAATCATCCCTCTCAGACACGAATCACAATAGACTAATATATACTTGAACCCTTAGGCCAAAGAAGGAATTGGCCATCAACAAAAGCTACTTTGAAGCCTCAATATTATAAAGCATAGATAGAAAGAAGATTCTTCTTTAAACCTTGTACAAGAAATACATACTTTATTGAAATAGAATTACTTGAATCAATCTGGTAGGCGGCTTCTCCTACTCCTTTTAAAGGATTCTTGGAATCATATCCAAGTTCAACCTGAAGGGATGAACTCTTTTATGTCAAATTTGTAAGAGAATTTCGGAACCCGGTCATGTGCTTGGAAGCACCATTGTCCACTAGACAAATATCACTTTATTGAGTGATGGTACTTGTGAGAAATGAGACAAATAAATACACTTCATCTTTTGTTTCCCTTGTCTTCTTTTGAGATGTAGAATACACCATATATGTTGCATGTGCATGATATTCTATTTTTCCTTTCCATTGAGAACATTGGTAAGAAAAGTGTCCCAACTTCTGACAGTTGAAACATCTAATATTAGATACATCCTTCTTGTGATATGGAAATGATCTTCTATTTTTTTTCTTCGGAATGGTGTTTCTTCTTTCTTTCTTTTTCTTCACATGAGAAACAAGATATTTATTCTCTTCATCATTGGTCTTCTGTTGTACACAGTAAATCCCTTAAAATTTGGTACAAACATGGTGACTTTTCTGATATTTTCCTTAACCTCTTTATACCAGTCGTCGTTGCGTTGTATGGTTAGAATATTTTCACGAAGATTCATCTAGGGAGGTATCACCAAAAATATGTGTAGACACTCTGTTCATTGTTCCTTTTATGTAGGTAATCTCAAAATCATACTCACTAAGTAGTTATGACCAACACCTTCATCGTGACTTCAAGTCACTTTGCATAAAAATGTGTTGCAAACCACAATGGTCTATTTTCAATTCGAACTCTCATCCAATCAGGTAGTGCCTCTACACTCTCAAGGCATACACAATGGCCAAAATATCCAAATCATGTGTCACATAGTTCTCCTCGTGATTTCTTAACTTCCTTAAGATGTAAGCTATTACTCGACTAACTTGCATCAAGACTCCATCTAAGCCTTCCTTGTATGCGTCTATGCATACCAAGAAGTCCTCGTCTATGTCAGGGAATTTTAGTATCGACACTTTTTTCAACAACTCCTTCAGCCTTTGAAATGCTTCCATGCATTTATATGTCCATACAAACTTCTTGTTTTTATTCTGCAATTCCGTAATCGTATTTTCTATCCTTGAAAAACCTTAGATGAACCATCGATAATATCCAGCTAAACCCATGAAGATACATACTTTTGGTACACTCGTCAGTGCATACCATTGCATAATATCCTGTACCTTCCCTGGATCAACAAAGATACCTTTGTCGAAGATAGCATGCCCTAAATAATGAATCCTCGATTTATAAAAAGAGAATTTTGACAGTTTCTCGTATAATGTTTTCCCTCGTAAACATTATAGTACCAAGCACAAATGTTCGTCATGTTCTTCCATCATCCGAGTATCAAAATATTGTCAATGAATACTTGAACAAACTTGTCCAAGTATTCACGGAACACCCCATTCATCAAGCTCATGAATACCCTTGGGGCGTTTGTTAGTCCAAACGGTAAAATGGTAAAATCGTAATGCCCAAAACTCATCTTGAATGCGGTCTTAGGAATGTCTTCCTCCTTGATCCGTAACTCATGATATCTTGATCTCAAGTTTATATTCAAAAACATTGTCATACCTTTCATTTGATCTAACAAATATTCGATTCTTGGCAACGGATATTGGTTCTTGATCATTTCCTTATTCAATTGATGGTAGTCAATGCAGAGTCCCCATGAACCATCGTTCTTCCGTATGAAAATAACAGGTTCACCCCAACTTGACACACTTGGACATATCATTCCTAGGTCCAACAACTCTTTCAGTTGTATTTTCAACTACTGTAACTTAGGGGTTGACATCCTATAAGGTGTTCTTGCTATCACTTCAATTCAAGGTTTTAAGTTGATGGTAAATTCCATTTTTCCTTCGGGCGACAACCTGGAAACTCTTCTGGGAACACATCCTCAAATATCATACTATGAGAAGGATTTATACTCCTTTTGCCACACCCTTGTCGTTCCATTCTAAAAATGCACATAACTTGCATCCTTGCTCATGCTCTTTAGTAGTATCTATTTCTATCCAAACCTAAAGTTTGGTTGGCGATTGTGCCTGACATCTTGAGCACAGTGAACTGATGCTCAACATGGTATTTAATCACTTCTATGTGAATCTTTTGGGCCTTGCCCGAATCTCCAACTGTAGTGGGTCCTATCAATCCATCCTCTCTAGCCCTCTTTATCAGATAGTCGCGTATGTAATGTAGCTCTCTACATGTCCAACATGTGGTCTTCGGTCTAGTACTCCTAGTCCCTGAACTAGAAGTTATTGGCCCACCATTTTGAAACCCTGGTTTGTTCCACTGAACATGCCTAACAATTGTTGTTTCTCATGCGGTGGTCCCCTATGGGGAGTTCCCTGCTGGGGAGGCAGTCATCGAGGTGTCATGAATGTGGATCCTCTCGACGTATCCCAATACCTTGAAGAAATTCTAGCTGAAGTCTCATGTCACTATGCACCAGACATCGCTTGTCCCATAGGTCGCACATGAGCCCTACCCTAACTCACACTAATTAGCTCTTCCTCATCTATGAGGGCCTTCTGGACTGCATCGTGTTGCGTCTGAGGAATTAAAATCCTCACTTTCACATGAATGTTGAAGTTAAGGCCAAAACGAACTTGTTTACCTTAAGCTTCTTTGTGTTTATATGTGGAGCATACATATGCAGCTCCATGTAACATGCCTGGTACTCCGACACTGTAGGACCACCCTGTCACAAGGAATTGGACTCGTTGAGATGGAACTCAATGAATTCCTCTGAAAAATACTTCTCCTGGAACCGCTCCTCGAACAGTTCCCATGAAATGTCTTCCACGACAGTGTTCATTTGTGGTAGGAGTGTCTTCAACCATAGAAGAGCGCCCCCCTTCAGCTAAAATACCTCATGTTAGCGATACTTCTTGTATAGGTGGTAGAATGCATAATAGGGGTTAAAAAAAAAACCCATTTTTCCTAAGTTTTGGGCGATTATGCACCC
>JASDQU010025556.1:2965-16447 GCA_032191745.1 Picea mariana
TAAAATCAAAACAAAACTTTGCAGAAATTAAAAAAATGCTTCTTCAGGCATTATACCTCCGGATCTGACTGTAATGGCCGTATCTTGGGGAAAACGAAACCTTTTCGAGTGAAATGCAAAGTGTTCCTAAATGAAACGAGTGCTCTAGACGCAATGGAACAGTCCTCTCAGCCCATAAATGTATGCAAATTTTAGAAAATGGAGATGAGGCAACTCGGCTTCACGATCTTGATCTACAATAGGAGCGGGTCTTCAAATGGATTTTGATACCATGTTTGACAACATAGGTATTCCAACAGAGGATGAACACCTTCAGTAACCACTCGCATAACTAGATCAAAGATTAACACACCAATGTTTTCACGTGGTAAAACCCCTACGGGGAAACATCCACGACCCCAACCAACGCAACCACTTGGAGCAGTTTATTAATGCAAAGAAAAAGATTACAGAGAGATTTTACAAGAGATTTTCTCACAATCGATCATCGGAAAATGACCCTCCATGCTCTTTAAATAGAGATCATGGACCAATCGGGTGCTAAGCCACATATCAATGGCCGTTAAGATCGAGGAGAGTATGAATCGTCGGATCACTCTATGTTGGGAACATATCGTGACTGTCGGATTTCCTAACTACAAATGCATACTAATGCATACTAAAGAAACACACCAAGAAACACACTTTTACCTAATCACATATTAGACCAAGTAGATATTAACTAACTCCTAAGTGTCTAAATATCTTAATGATCCAGGAAAATATAAAAAAGATTTATGACAAGAGAACCAAAGAGGATAACTTTGAATTGGGTGATCCAGTTTTAAGATGAGACTCCAGAAATGAAGATAAAGGTAAACATGGAAAGTTCGATAGCTTGTGGAAGGGTCCTTACACCATTCAGGCTTTCAGAGGAAATAATGCTTTTCTAATTGCTAATAGTGATGGATCAGACCTACCAGGGGGACCTGTAAATGGCAGGATGTTGAAGCATTACTTGCCTCCCTAGTAGAAAGATCCCCATTCCCTTTCATTGTATATATCGTTTCTTTTATAAGTATTTTGTGTGTAGGTGATTTTGTTCAGGTGTTTGAAGTTCGTGGAGAAGGCCCTAAGACACTGAATAATGTCATCAAAATTTTCAAAATAAAGCAATTCAGATAACAGAAGAAGCTCTAGAGGAAATTTTTCAAGACAACAAGAAACAATATTCTTGGCATCTTGCAAGGAGGATACCATCCCCAGGTGGAGCCACTGTTATAACCCTATAATTTATAGGATCAACTGTTGATTGTAATTTTGTTCCTTTAGTGTTTTTCACTTGCAGATATTGCTGCATTCTACAAAAGAGAAAAGAAAAGAAATGAGAAAAACAAAAAGAGGGCATAAAAGAAAAAGGATAAAGCCCCATGAATTGATAATGACTTGATCCATACAGTGTAAACATGGCCAAGTCTTTTAAATTTAAGTATTTAGGATTAGTGAATAAGCTTGGCTATACTGTCTTAGACAAGTAATTTAGGTTAGCTAGTGAATAAATTTGATCAAACAGTCTAATCTTGGTCAAATAACCCAAGGGTAGAGTATTTTCTTAGCCCAACAGTTTAAGCTGTGCTAAAGGTGCAAAGGAGTAGGTTAGGACATAGGTTAGTTAGTTTCTCTTCAATAAAATGTGTAAGATGATCGATGAAAAATGCAGGATTTTGATGGTGAAATGTTTTTTTTTCTAACCCCATGGTGACAAAAGTAAGGGGGGCAGTGCGCAAAACCCATAAAAAGGTCATTAAGCCTAAGTTTGGCCTCATATATTGAAACACGCCCCAGAGATTAAAGATCGGGCCTAGATCTACGACTATGTTTTTGGCGCCCAGATCTACGATTGTGATGAGTTTTCGGACCCCCCCGACCGTTCGACCTTTAACGGTGGAGGTGGGGGGTCCGAAAAGGTGATTAAAGTGTGCACTTAGATATACGTTCATCCTATCAGTGCGCAAATGGATGGTCCACAGGAGATTTCAAACCCCCCCGACCATTCTACCTTTAACGGAGGGGGGGGGGGGTTCGACATGGTGTTTAAAGAACATGCAAGAAACAACGACTAATCTAGCTTTGCTCAGTTCAATGGTCAACAAGGGATCCCATACCCCCCCAACCTTTCTACCTTTAAAAACAGGGGGCGGGGGGTACAGAATGAAGCAGCGTCTAGGCGGGCCCCATCCCTACATGGCATCATCTCATTGCATCTTACCTCCCCTCTCCAAACATTTACTGCCTACCATTTTCCAACTCACCACCATCATCCCGAGATGTCACATCCCAAAACCACCCTTTGCAAGTTCCATGTCATGACCCCGTCAACATGTCCCATCCATCTAACCATTACGAGTCATATCTTTTCATTCATCTCTCATTCACCATTCTACACGTCAACCAGATACACACGTCAGACGTCTTTCACCCTGCCCTCTGATGCTCTAAAGAACCCGTTAACCATTTATTACTGGCCACATACCTGTTGTTCACCTAACCTGTCCTTTTTCACTCAATAGACACTCATTCACTAAATCCCAACCCCTTTTCGGTCATTCGCATTGCACTCGCACTCCATGCCTATCAAAGACTCATTCTCCTTTGCCTCTGCAACATCTCATCCAGCCTTAGCTTTCGCCTACTAGCATGTGCTCAGTGTGTAGGTACCAGTGGAAAATCAATGGCGCCCAAAAGTAAAAAACCAAATGTGGAGGAAAATCCTTTTCTCCCACCTCCTTTCAATCTTGACTGGATCCCATTAGCAGACAAAGACTATTTAATCTTAGAAACCAGGTCCAAATTTGACTTTTTCGAGCTATAGTCATGGTTTAAAGACACCTTCATCGATCAGAGCGATGAAATTGGGCTCTGGCAGTCAAATTTCCTTCTGTATCTTTTTCCCCAAGTCTATCATTTTCCCGAATTCACTCTCAAATGCCAAACACACTACCTCCCTGATTAGAGAGCCATAGTATCTTCATTTGGAGATATCTTTTTCCTTATTACACCCGATTCCATCGATCAAATGATGCAGGTACCTAGAGCCGAACCCCGTTCTCCCCTCACAATTGAAATTCTGACAGAAATGTATCTGAACCTGTCTTTTCCCCAGAGAGCACAAATTTTTGAGTTGTTCCACCCACAAGATGTGCAATTCCCTAAGAAGAATCCTCCCTATCATTCCTCCATATTTTTCGAAAAGGGAAATCAGATTATCTTGACACTGTGTTGTTTGAATGGTTACTTCTCAGATGAATGGGTGGATGAGCCTATCCTAGGTTTCCTGTCCATTTTCTCCGCTGAAGAGAAAGTTGCCATCCAGTTTGATTACAACGGTTTTTTGGCCAAGAACCTACACGAGAAACTAGCAAATTTCCCTACAGAAGGCATGTTCCGGTATTCTTCAATACTGGCCTACATGTTTATGTTCTATCAAGCAGAAAAATTTCCTTTTCTCATGCAGAAGATGGAAAAAGACGGAAAACTGCAAGCAATAACTCTATGGGCGTCGCTGCTCAGAAGATACTCCACTGAGTTCAGTTTCAAACAATTCATCGAGTTGTTTTATCACCCAGTGGTGGGCATGCTCAGTAGAAGACCAGAACCAAGGATAAACGAGGAGATGCAAAGATTTCTTCACCTTTCGGATCTCGCAAAGACCGGGGATTGGTTCCTATACCAGAATCACACAGAGATTAGAGTGTATGGGTGTGAACTAGCTCCATATAAATTTCCAAAGTATGTGCCTGTTCGAATATTTGCACTAGAGTATATTCGTCAGATGATAAATTCAGATGACATTCATTTTGTGTCTCTAAAGAAAAAACAATAGATGAGGATTAAAGGGAAATTAGGATCGTTTATCTGCAATAGTCGAGATGCCGGGGAAGAGGCAGATAAACTATTAAAATAAATTAAATTCAACACCAGTTTCATTTGGTGTTATGATCCAAGTGGGATCATTGCAGAGATGAGATCCAAAAACAAAATTTCACCTTATGCTCACACCCTCAAACTAGAAATTGAAAAGTATGTGAACCAGACAGAGTGGGAGGAGAATACTCTGGTTGACACTGAACAACAGGAATCTCATTCAGTCTCTTTTTCACAGACTACCACTCCACAGATACCAAAGGAAAAAAGGACAAGAAAGGATTCCTCTCCTTCAATCACTGAGGTATCAACAAAATATTTTCAGGGATATAGCAAAAGACCCAAAACCACTCATGCTATTCACAAGTTTGGTGAGTAAGAGCCTTACTCTGCCAAAGTGTTTGAGGGAAAACATTAGGTAATTTCCACTCCTTCTTCAAAGAAGCATACAGATATAGTTGTGACCACCCAAACTCCACAAGGATCTACACCTCTGAGCATTTTTGAAAAATATGACATAATTAAAAAGAAGAACCAAATGCTGACTAACATCACCTACGCTCAGTTCTAGAAGAAAACCTCCACAACAAAAAATAGAATGTATTCATCCTTTGACACAGAGAAAGGAATAATGCATATGGAATTTCTGCAAGAACAGGTGTCTCAACCCAAAGAGATCACTAACTACAAGAGGTCAACTATTGTTTTTGACACCAAACAAGTCCATCCAGCTGACCAGATGGATTTGCACAGACAGACTGGAGAAATGGTCTTCTCCACATTGGCACATGCTTCCTCTACAGCAGGTAAGTTACATGTATCTTTAAACAATGTTCAAACTCAATTGAATTTGGAAAAGATATCCTCTTTTGCAAAGGATAACAAAATAAAATCCTTAGAGGAGTTGGTGCTCAAGATTGGGTATGATCCCTCAAATGTAAAAGTAGCAGAGGAGATGATAAAGAGAAAGAATGCTGACATTGCATCTCTATGAAAACAACTGAAATATCCACCAATAGAGGATTCACAAGCTAAAGAAATAGTTGAAGCAGAAGATGAGAAAGAGGAATGGCTGAAGCTAATCATGCAGTAGAACGCATAGATAAAGGAAATGGAGGCAGAATTGGAAAGGTTATTGAAAGACAAGGAGAAATCAACCCTGATGGAAGTTATTCCATTGAGTGCAGTTCCCCTGGAAGAAGTCAGTACAACAACTGTGACAATGACCACTACAGTAGAAATTCCATCGGCAACTCCATTGACATCATTGGAAAAGATTGTGGAGCTAGCAAAGTCCATGGAGGAGATGACTCTATAAGGAACATAGATCAATAGGCTGAAAATGGAGGTTGAAAGTCTCCAGGAACTCAAGTCTTCTTTCCAAACAAGATACAATGTTGAGAGACAAGCATCGGAGAAGATTAAGCAAAAAATACAGCATCTCCAGAAACAAACAATGGCAGGAAAGATATTAGCAGAGGCTAAGGAAAATATCCATACATACATCTCCAATTCCATAAATGAGATTTGGCCCATGGTGCAAATCATGTTTGAACAACATGATCTAGTGCTAAAGAGCAGACAGGCCATTGACATGATAAGAAGAGAACTGGATGAAATGCCCTCGTCCGCCAGCGAGATCATCAAGTTTCTGAATTCAAAAATCAAGGAAGAGTATGAAGAACTGAAAGTTGAAGACAGAACAGAGACTATCCTCGAAGTAAAAAGAGTGTTGACTAAAAGAGGATTAATGTTGCTGTTAGAGGAGAAAGCTCAGAACATGGACATTAGAGTTCAGAGATTTTTTAACAAGCTTGAAGGATTACAGAAAAAGTTCCTTCCTGGCCTACTTGTCCTAAATGATAAATTGAGGACTTTATCTGATTATAAGCAAAAGATTGCCACCATGGCCAAAGAGGGTTCCAAGTTTTCATGGATACAGGGAAGTATGATGGGCAAAGCATTCTTGGAGACTTTGCAGCATGACCTCAACATACAGCACGAAATCAAGTACATTTTCCTCACCAAGCCAACTTTTGCTAAGTACACCAAGATGGATGAAATCTACCGCCGACTATTGAAAGTTACCATCCCAAGCACACAAATATGGGATGAGAAGTGAAAATTGATTGAGTAAAGGTAGAGGTCTTGTCCAACTCAACGTCCAGCGTAGTCAAAGTCATTTGAATGACTCACCAACGATCTTCCCCAAAATCAGCATGAGAGATTCGACACATCATCATCATTTACTACATTTCTGCATCTTGTTAGCTAGTTAGTTAGACTCAGACTCTGCCACATCCTAATCATTAATGACAGGGTCATTTGTAACTTTGATTATAAATATTTCAAACTTAGAAGTATTGAGGGTTTATCTTTACGCCCAAGCAAGCTGTAATCATTGTAATTTTTATCAAGAGGTTATTCCAGTAATACAAAGAGACGTTTCACAGGATTCCTGCGTGTTAGTTGTTGGTGAAACATCACAAGGTAGAATGAAAAAGAAGGATCAACTAAATATCAAGATGTATAAAGATCAATCATTTATGAAAATAAAAGAAAACTAGAACCAGTTGATTGCAAGTTAGTTGAATGAAACAACATAATCAGCCACAAATTGGTCGACTGTGCAGGAAGTCAACCTTGATTGCATGAGAAACTCTTAATTCATGACATTAATGAACTACACCATATAGTTGACAGGAACACGGGTGACCAACACACTAACTCGCTTCAATTTCCTATAAACACAACTAACATGTCTTGTGAAACATTTACAAAAGCTAGAAAAATGAATTTTTGTAAGTCTGAGAGAATTCAAGCCGTAGTGAGACCTAGTTGATACAAATAGAGCCCTATTCGACCAACCAATCAACCTAGAAAGTACATAGCCCACTAAAAAACTATTAAACTAAGAAGAAACTATGGCATTGAAGATAAGAGGGGAATTATTGTAGTTTGAAGCACCCAAAGGTAAAATGGTTGAACCTAGGACCAAGAAAAGGTTTGACAAGAAACCAACGTCCGAATTAAAGTCAAGAATGAACAAAATCCAACAAGTCAATATAGAGGAGATAAACTAGGAGAAACACTAGAATAATTTCAAGAAACATGCTATGGTCGGTGGTAAATGGAGGGATGAAAACCTCGTGATTGAAAGAGAAAGGATTAGGTCATATCTTAGTGCACCACGGGTCACAGGGTTTGGTGACTGGAAGGAGGAAGCAACCAAGTTCATAATAAGTAGATACCATAAGGGGTAAATTTGGCTTGACCATCCCATAACAATCATGGTTGGTCTAATTCAATGAATCATTGGATTAATAATTAAGGGAGAAGCTATAGAAAAGACAAATGACCCATCAACCTAGATTCACAAGTTCACTAGAGGAACTATTGCAAAAAAATCCAAGGGGCTAGTAATTAGCCAAGTTCTAGAAGCACATGTCAAATGGACATGTATAATAGTTTCCCTATGCTTGACCAGTTCTGTCTTAGCCTTAGACATGAAGCTACACATGTTGGAGGTTATTGAGAAGACAATTTAGGAGGAAAAAATGTTCAACTGGGTAGAACACATGGTTGTCATCCTTAGAACAAATTGTGAGGACTGTCAAGAAGTAGGAGAAGCAATGTGATATCCATCTCTTTTGATTTGCGTTTCCATGTCTCAAGTGAACCCAATCGGTGAATCTACCTTCAACTTACCAAGCACACCAACTATTCGGAAATTCTAGTGCTTTGCTACATGCTAGAAGGGAAATATAGAGAGACTAACCCCTCGGTACATGTTTGAATTATGGGTGAAATCCCTAAAATCCACCTATAATAGGTGGAGAGTTCCCAAAACAATAAGTAGAGAACTACCCTCATCGATGCATATATAGCTAGGGATGTAATTAACTAGAGTTTGGTATGCACAAGGAGTAGGTGGGGAACCAAAGGAGGTTGAATATTATCCCACAGTTAAGGAAATTTTTAATTAAATTTCAAGGTGGTCAAACATAGTCACACCAGTACCACCATTAGCCAAGTAGACTAGCTCCCAGATAGTCACGCCTTTACAAAATAGTGAGTTTGAGGAAGAAAATAAGCGACTGTGTATATAATACCTTTTGTGGTGTAAGAGGGTTTGAACACAAATTCCCCAACAAATAAGACATATGATCAAAATACTACAAAAATAAGGTAAGAGGAAGTCGATTGAAGATGACTTGGATGCCCTCATCTAAGAAGTTGACCAATTCAACTTCAAGGAACCCAAACTAAAGAAGAAACTAGAGAAAGTTTCCCAACATGTCCTCATTTCAAAAGAAAAAAAGAAGGGGAATCTCGCCAAGGAGTCACACCCAAAAAAAGAAGCATGTAATAGGATCAAGTGTTGGGCCCCAATACACATAATTCATTGATAGAGAAAAAAACAGAATCATAAATGTGCTAAAAATAAAAGCATGGTTGAGAAGAAATTGCAGATTGATCTGAAGAAAATTTGACAACAAAAGGCAGTATAAGTAGTAGCAACAACAACAATGGAGAGAAAAAATAAGAGGACTAAAGGAACATGCATCAATATCAAACTCCCTAGCTCTACCCAACCCACATCTATGAAATCAAAGGTCAACTTGAATAAGGACCCCTTGCCTCAGAAGGGGACTCCAATAGTCTAGGAAGTACCATCCCAACAACAAGAAACTACAATATGTGAGCAACAAAGACAACAATAGTCGACCAAGTAGCAAGAACAATAACAGTCGACCGAGCAACAAGAACAATATCAATAGGTAGAGCAATAGTCACAACAACAATCACTGCAATAGTTGACTCACCAACAACAATAATGCAAGTTGGCCACAAGGTCGAATCAACAGGAGCGCCCAATAGAGAAAGTAATAAAAATTGTTCCTCAACACCCAACACCAATAACTTCTACGATGATACCACTACCCATAACACAAAAAACAAAGAGAAAGAAAAAGTGTGGCACAAGAAAGGAAAAAAATGCCAAAGGTCTTCACCACATTTTGATTGGAAGGAGATCAAAAGGGAAACATTGCAATGGATTTGAACCTAAGGATTCCCTCGACTCATAAATTCAAGAATTATATTAAGAAGTCAACAAGGAGGGTTTCAAGAGATGGAGCGGTTCGTCAAAAAAACTAAGGCATCACCAAATCAAGGATGAACACATATGGCATGCATACAAGAGGAAGGTAGATATGTTTTGGATCATCCTAATCCTTGTGCCAACAAACTCCCTTGACTACATACAAACCCTCGTTGATGATATAGTCAATTGCTACCAACAACTGCTGGAAGAGAACTAAAGATTGAAGACTCACCAAACCAGGTCAATTTTGAATTTGAAGTATCAAAATTTTGAGGAAGTGAAATCTTACTTAACAGAAAATGGTGCTCATAATCAAAGCATGAACACTTTCCTCAAGAATTGGCTAACCTATTTTTCCAAAATATGCAAAAAATTAAAGGTCACCTAGGCACTCATTTTGGAACTTGATAGCAAGTGGAGTTTAACAAAATATGCAGAGATATAGGATACTTTAGCAACACAACTTCAATAAGAACAAAAAATCGAACCTGGTTTATAGGTGGAGGAGTAGGAACGATTCCAAGAGGGAAGAAATGTGCATTTGGAGGACGAGACATCTTCAAAGTACATATGGGATGTGCATCAACAAGTCTATCATATGCAGGAGAAGTATAATCCTGATCTAGCTCAATAAAACATGGATCCATATCTGATAAGTTGGACTACCTCTTTGAGATGAAAAAGATGCCAATCACAACATAATAGGCATTAAAAAATTGGAGACATTTTGAAGCTTGAATAAATCAAATAGCCTCGCATATTTACAATACTTGCGCTGAATTTTCCAAAGATCCCCCCTCACCATAAGCACTGCCAAAATTACCTCCACAATCACGCCTCATATAGCACATCAACAAGTCAACTAGCCATGCCAATAGAATCGACCTAGACAACCAACATCCAAATGGAAAATCCATAAGTATACTTATTGTAATTTTATATAATATTCAAGATCCCTATTCTTTGGGACAAATAAATATTTAAGGTTGGGGGAGATGTTGGAGGGACCTTGTTGTAGGGGCTAGTCGGCCTCACTAACTAGACCCACCAATCCACTAGCCAATTCGACTGCAATATTCGTGTAGGAAGTCGGTCAAAAAGATAGTTAGCATCGATCGACTAGTTAAGGAATGTAACTGACTAGTAACTGTATGTCACACACACACACACACACATACACTATCATGTAATGGAAAGAGGAAGAGGTTGTTCTGGAATGATATATAATAAAATTGATTAATGGTTCTCCGCCATTTGTGTATGTTCTTCTCTATGCCTGTGTGCTCTTATATATAATGTTGTAGTGTGTAATGCTTTGTGTAAGGATATGTTGGAAACATTCTCGTACTTTCCCTTAGACTACAACATTGGTTTCCTTGTCGGTAGTTCTGAACTCGGGCACACACAAAAAAAATCTACATAGATGCTAACTTTGGAAGACATATGAGAATGGTGGGAGCATAAGATTATCAATTACATAAAAAATTATGCAAGGAGAAATCGACTGGAGCTCGTTGAAGCACATGCTCAATTCTTCTCAAAAACTCACGAACTATTTTTGGAAGCCATTCTAAAATCATTATTCACATACCTCAATAAACCTAATGCGCAGACCAACTTTCGATGATCACCTTATGCATATGATCATAAATGGAGGAAGAAAAAACTTAAATGAGTGGGTCGAGATGATTGTCGAAGAATATATCAAAGACCAAGAAATTGAAGATAGAAATTCAGTTCAGACCATCAATAACAAATTCTACACAGAATTGCATGACATATTCCTTTGCATCATCCCCTCCTTGCTAGACAAATTCCACTCAGAAAAAGGAGTCGATGACATTTTCGAGTACCGACCACCCTTGAAAGATTCCCCTCCAAACTCCAACTGGCGGAAGAGACAAGAAGAATGGGAAGTGTTCTTGGAAGATAATTGTAAATATACTAAAGAATATTAGGAGTAATTTTTTAAGAAATGAGCATACAAAAATGACAATGGACATCATCGACCGTGAGTAAGTCGGGTCGACATTGGGGAGATGGATGATTTGTGTGAAGAGATAATTTGAAGTTGAAGTAAAGATAAAAATTGAATAGAATTTGAACCACACCCAAGTCGAAAATGTCAGAAGTCGAGAGAAAGATAACTAATTCAAATGACAAATATGCGCTTCGAATGCAGATTCATAAACCATCAATGAATATTCAAAAAATAGAGGAGGATAAAGGGAAAAAGAAACGAGAAGAGTTATGAATTGAGAGGGATCTCTTAAAATCTCCTAGAAAACCTACCCAGGTGTGACAGATCGTTGGAGCATCCCTTGAGAGTGACTCGACGACTCTTGGGAGGAGTGGAAGCTTGTAATTGAGTATGGCATTCGATGGCGCCCGATAAGCCAATGACCAAGTTGACATGGAGATTGATGATTCATGACCTGCAATTCAACTCTCTCCCGTTATAGATTTCCTCTGACAAAGGATTCACATAGATACACAATTACAACGGGTGTGGTATCGAACTGATAACACTGGTCAAGTAAGAGATACAATGCTAATTGAAGCACAAGATAATGGTGAAAAATGACCATAAGATATACTTCTTCACGTAATATGTCTCATGGACATCACCCCCTACCGAATCTACTTTTATAGGATTCCAATTCAATAGATAGTGAAAATGAAAAACACAACCCTGCAGAGGACAGTTCATTGAATATTTAGACAAAGCTTGTCAAACAGATGCTCAAATCCCAAGTGAACAACATGCACAGTTATCAATTTAAGTATTCAAGTTGGAAACCCATAACTCGACTCAAGAAATTAATCCGACCTCTCATATGACCTCAACTCAAGAAAGTAATCCAACCTCTCATATGACCTCGACATAAACTCTTACAATAGTTCCATTTTTTTAAGAAGTCTCAGAAAGAAAAAATGGGTCTAAATCATATCACAATTTATGAAGGTGACAAAGAACCTAAGAAACATTGGTTCATCTATGAAATTGTTTTGGGCGCAACTGACATAACTGATGAGGCCAAACAAATGGCACAGTTCGGAGTCGCCCTTCAAGCTAAAGCTCTTACATGGTTTATGAATTATACGGACATTCAATAACGCTTGAAGGATGCTATAAAGAAATTATTCCTCAATTTATTCAAAACTCAAGATAACAGTCACTTGATAGCACAAAAAAATCAAAGAAATCAAGAAAAATACAAGAGAAATAGTCTTAGAATATGACATGAGGTTTAAAGATTTATTAAGTCAAATTCCTTATGTAATTGACAAATTTTTTTATGGTACAATGGTATGTAGCAGGATTACTACAAAAGATCATAACTCCCCTCCGAATGTATGATCTTCAGTCATGCAAATACATACTGAAAAAAACACAGTGAATCGAAATGGAGGACGAAGGAACCCTATCTTCGATAATTGCTAAAAAAAGACTAGAAGACAAGCTCACAGATCTACAACAATTAATTAAATTCATGTCGATTGCACACAATAAAATCTGGTGTATAATTTTCTCAAGTGAGGGTCACACAAAATATTACTTCAATTTTAGTGATGCGTTGGACCCAACAATCATATGCATCCATATTGAAACATGATGTGATATTTGTGAAGCCTTGACAAATCACGCAACAAGATACTGCTCACACAATATAAGGAATGGATGCCCCAAGTGGTGTCATATATAGGAAGAAAATAATCATTCCACTTACGAATGCCAGTTGAATGGAAAGAAGATACCAAATATTCACTCAGTATATCATACACAGGTGGTCGACCAACATGTCAACCCAAAAAATGAAAAAGGATACAAAGAATGAGATCGAGGTGGTTATCAAGGTCGAGGCAGAGGATGAGGAAATTTTGGTAGATGACGTGGAAGAGGATGTTATTATTTCTTCAATTATTGGAAAGATGATCATATAAGCCCAGACTGTCCCGTCAAAGATATAATTGATCTCAAGTTCTATAATACTTGTGGAGTAAGAGATCATTCCCTTGAGGATTGTTCGTGTAACATCCCCATCCACCAACAGGCCAGACAATGCCACTACTCGGACACTTCACTTAACTATGATACCATTTTGTAACATCCCCAGCCACCAACAGGCCGAGAAAAACCACTACTTGGACACTTCACTGAGCTCTAATACCATTTTGTAACACCCCCGACCACCCACTGGGCAACGCCACTGCAGAAATTCACTGTAATTTTGTCCTTATGTTCGGATACCATGTTGTGGAATCCCTGGAACATACACACACACACACACACACACACACACACACACACACACACATATAATTCATTTCTAATGAATTTTAAAAAAATAACATAGAATTGTTGCTACCATACAGACTCCTGTGGAATTGATAGTAGTTCATACATGCAACGGAACACATACATACATACATACATACATACATACATACATACATACATACATACATAC
>JASDQU010025556.1:17591-29813 GCA_032191745.1 Picea mariana
TCACCCGTCCTCCCAAAGGAACTTAGGATAAAACATATCCTTCTAATAAGCTTTTGGAATAATAAAAAAATATTATTCACTTGGAATTAAGCCCTTAGGATTATCCCCTTCTTTCCAATCTCTCAACATCCTCTCTCTTACCCAGCCTAGTGGAGTTTATTCCCCCATTCTCTTTTATCATGGTCGGTCTACACACAATGATGTTTTTATATTAATAATATGAATATTTAAATGTACAAAACAAGCTCCTGGCCTTTAACACCTAGGCTCTCCAGCCCACTAACACATAAGGCTACCAACTTATAATTGCTCGGCTCACCATCCTAAAAAACATGTTTACAATTCATAATACAAATGGGGCTCGTCCTAGAGATATTACAATCCCCTCCCCTTATTTTTTCACTGTCCTCAGTGCAACTTATTTACAGAGCATCAACAAGATTTTGAAAATCTTCAAAAAGATGTGGGTATTTTTCTCGCATAACATCCTCATGCTCCCATGTCGCGTCCTTAGGACCATAATAGGTCCACTGGACCTTTACAAGCCCTATGGATCTATTCTAGAGTTGTTTTCTCTTCTGGTCCAATATGTGCACCGGATGCACTTGTAAGACGCCTTCTTGCTCCACCTGAATCACATTCCAATCAATAACATGATTAGCATCAGGTATATATTTCTTAAGCAATGAAACATGAAAAAAATTATGTATAGTCATGGATGAATGAAATTCAATCATATATGCAACCGTTCCAATCCTTTTTAGGATTTCAAATGGCCCACAATATTTGGTTGCCAACTTGGAACAGTTTCCTAGCTTCAGGGAACTTTTGTTGGCTTTTACTTTCAAGAAAGCATAATCACCCACTTAAACTCGCTGTGGGTTCTGGTCTTATCAGCATAACTTTTCTACCTGTCTTGGGAAGCCTTCAAATTCTTCTTAATCTTCAACATTTTCTCTTCCATTTCCTTAAGCAACTCTGGCCCGACCAAAACCCTATCAATTGGGTTATCCCAGCTTATTGGTGTGTTGCACTTTCTACCATAAAGTGCTTCAAATAGGCTCATCTTCAGTGATGCTTGATACCCATTGTTGTAGGAAAATTCTAGCAAGTGCAGATAATCTTCCCATTTAGATAGTTTGTCCATCACATACATCCTTAGGATGTCCTCTATCACTTGGCTCACCCTTTCTGTTTTCCCATCTGACTCGGGATGGTAGGTTGTACTGAAGTTCAGATTTGTTTCGAACACTTTGAATAACCCTCTTCAAAACTTTGAGGTAAATGTCGGGTCTCTGTCAGACACAATTGTATTGGGAATACCATGCAATCGTGCTACTTTCTTCATATATATATCAACAACATTAGCTGCCTTGTGAGTATTTTTCAATGGAATAAAATGGGCAGCTTTCATAAGCTTATCCACCACAAACATGATGGAATCATGTTGCTTGCTGGTTCTGGGAAATCATATGATGAAATGCATTGTCACCACTTCCCACTTCCACTCAGGAATGGGCAATGGCTGTAGCAACCCGACTGGGTGGCTATGCTCATCCTTGACCCTTTGACATTCTAAGCATTTATCTATGTAATCTGCAATTTCCTTCTTCATGCATGGCCAAAAGTGATGGCTCTTGATTGTTGCCACTATTTTCTGATATCCAGGGTACCCAGCATAAGGCAAATTATGCATTTCTTTCAAGATCATAATTCTCAATTCCTAGGAATTAGGTACATAAATTATGTTTTTTTTCTAGAGTGTTCCATCAGCTTCCAATATATAATCTCCAACTTTCTGCTGCATTTTACCTTGCTGCAATTTTGTTACCAATTCCATGTACTACAAATCTGATTTTTCATCCTCCACAATTCTTTCTTTCAAATATTATTGGTACATGCAAATGGTTGTAGCATGCAACTCATGCACTCTCCTGCTGAGTGCATCAACCACTTTGTTCTCTTTTCCTTTGATATGATTGATATCAAAGTCATACTCACAAAGGAATTCCAACCATCTACTCTACCGAGAATTCAAGGTTGGTTGATCAAACAAATACTTCAGATCATTATGGTTTGTCCTTAGTTAAAACCTCCTTCCCATGAGGTAGTGCCTCCATTTCTTCAGGGCATGCACTATGGTGACCAACTCCAAATCATGAGTTGCATAGTTCTTTTCATGTTCCTTCATCTTTCTGGATTCATAACATACCAAAAATCCATTCTGACTGAGGACTCCCCCTAGTCCTTATTTGCATGCATTTGTACACACTACAAAATCTTCATTCAGATCTGCAATTCTCAGGATTGGAGCATTGGTTAAAAACTGCTTCAAATGATGGAAGCTCTTTTCACACTCTTCTGTCCACTAAAATTTTACCCCCTTTGTTTGCAATGAAGTGATTAGGTGAGAAATTTTTGAAAAACCTGCAATGAGTCTCCTGTAATAGCCATCTAGACCCATAAATGATCTGACTTCTTTCACATTCTTAGGTGATGACCATCCTCTAATGGCCTCTATCTTCTCAGGGTCCACTGCTATCCCTTCCTCTGAAATGATATGTCCCAAATAATGAATTTGTTTTTGATAAAATGAGCACTTGTTGAATTTTGCATACAATTGATTCTCTCTTAGCACTTGCAACACCATCCTCAGATGATGTTCATGCTCTTCCTCCAACTTGGAATACACTAGGATGTCATCCAAAAAGACTATGACAAACTTGTCTAGATATTCTTTGAATACACCATTCATTAGGCACATGAAAATAGTGGGTGTGTTTGATAACCCAAATGACACCACTGTGAAATCATAATGACCATACCTTGTTCTGAAGGTGGTCTTGCTGATGTCTTCATCCTTTATCCTTACCTGATGGTACCCTGATCTGAGATATTTTTTTGAAAATATCTTGCCATCCTTCAAATGATCAAAGAGATCATCGATCCTTGGCAAGGGATACTTGTTCTTTATAGTAACTTTATTCAACTGTCTGAAATCGATGCACAAGCTCAATGTCCCATATTTCTTCTTCACGAACAAGACTGGGGCACCCCAAGGTGAAGACTTGGGCGTATATACCCCTTCTTTAGAAGTTCTTCAAGATTCATTTGCAACTCCTTCAGCTCTAGTGTACTCATTATGTAAGGAGTTTTTGACAATGGCGTTGCTCCAGGCATCAGGTTTATAGAGAATTCAATAGCTCTCTTTGGGGGTAGTCCTGGTACCTCCTTGAATACATCTTCAAAATCTTCCAGGACTACATGGTCTTCAATATTTGACACCTTATCCTTAGGTGCTTACTCCATATGGGATGCAAATATTTGACATCCCTTCCTATAACACTTTTTCAGCTGCATTGTTGATATTTCTCTGATAGTCATTGCCCTTGGGATTCCCTACACTTTCCTTGGTTTTCCTTCCTCATCTAGGCAAGTGAATTACTTGTTACGGCAGTCTAAGATGGCATGGTGCTGGTCCAACCAATCCATCCCAATTAGAAATTCATAGGAACCTAAAGATAAGATGTTCAATTCATCCCTAGCGCTCAGTCCATTCATGTTCATTGGACATGACTTAACAAACTCAACAACCTTTCCCTTGGCTCATGTAGCTAGCTGCACCAACCAAGATTTTCCATGCTTGCTTCTTGGAAAATGAAAACTTTCCACCATTCTAGGATCTATATAACTATGACTAGCTCCTGCATCAATTAAAATAATAATGGTTTGGTTGTTGATCATACCTTCCGCTTCAATCATATGTGACTAATATTCTTCTTGCTTGTTGTCCAAGGATGCCTAGATCCTTGGTACACTTCTTCCCATGTCCTCCACTGTTTTTGATTACTGATCATTATGGAAATCTCTCACTTTGTCATTTATGTGGGGGGAATCTTTGTACCTATGATTTCATTTACAACATCAAAATTCCATAGGTGGTTGTCTTGGAATTTTCCCACCTACTTCATCCTTTCGGGGCTCTCTAAAACCTGGATGTCCTTGAGGGATATTTCTGAAAAAAGGATGGCTTAGTTCCCTTCTTCCTCTGATCCATCTTGAATTTCTTCTTGTCTTCCCAAGATTTCTGGAAAGTTGGATTTCCTTTATTCTAATCATATAGACATTTTTCTTTCCTTATGGTTTCTTCCATAGTTTTAGGATCATCATATTGGACCTTGTCACTAATGAAAGATGGCAGCCCACTCAAATATCTTTGGATTTTGATAGTCTCATCTTTGATGAAAGGAACATACTTCAAAAACTCTAAGAATCTTCTTTCATACTCATATATTGTCATTCTTCCCAGCTTGAGTTCAAATAACTCTTTCATCTTTCTGTCATAGTATCTCTTAGTCAAGTATTTCTTTTCGAAATACTTCTTGAATTCCCTCCAAGCAACATTTTTCTCTTTAACGTGTTGCACCTGCACAAGTTGGTCCCACCACATGGATGCCTTTCTTTTTAGTTGATACATTGCAATTCTCCCTTCTGCATGAGAGGAGTAATTCTGCAGTTGGAAATATTTCCACATGTGAAGCAACCATGTCTCAACACATTCCTTCTTCTTTTGCTCTCCATCAAACGTAGGAGGTTTAATCTTGTTCATTTATCCCTTTAGTTCATCCACTCCATCTCACCTATGCTTTTTGGTAGGATATGGACTTGAACTACTATGTGCCCTCCTTTTGGAGTTCCCTTGGGAGTGATGGTGGTGTCTGCTAACACTCCGTTCTTTTCTCTTCTCATCAGGGAACCTGTGACTTCTGATTTACGAGAGTCACTCCCCTTATCCAATTTCCTTTCTATTCTTTCCAGGCTCTGTATCAACTTTATGTTGAATTCTCCATGTTGTTCCCTGGCTTTCATGAGCTTTTTGTTATCTGCTCGGTGAGTCTGGACATCTTTCTGCAATATTTCAATGATTTTCATCATGTCCAAGTTCTCGTTATTTTCCTCTCCATGACCATGAGAGTTTGATCCTTCTTTATCCAACTTATGATTTATTCCTCTAATTTCGTCCTCCAGACTGTAAGCTTCCTGTGCATACCCCATTTCTTTGCACTCTGTGTTGATCCTTATTTGATTTAGCTGTTGTTTAACTCTGCAAAAAAATGTGCAATGAACCGAAATTTTCAGGCCATTAGTCCTTAATAATTTCCACAATATTCCTAAACCAATATGATTCAAATAAAGCTTTCAAATTTCATTATGCGGTTCTCGATCAATCAAGAATCCCCGCAGATATTTCTTTTTGAGATCTTCATTGTTTTGCAATAATTTTTTGGGCACCATCCCCTTTCTCTTAGCCCCCAACCCATGCGACCATGGGCTGTGGACAAGCGCTAGGTCAATAGGTTCTTATTTAGAACTTTAGGCCTTCAAGCTTCAGAAATCCGGCTTCGAAAGTTTCTAAGTCCTTTCTCTTTGGGGTGTTGATCTTCTAGAGTAATCCTCCACTTGCCGCATGTCCTTCAACAGATCGACGAATGTCAATCATTCGACACTTTGGGCTTCGGGGGTTTATGGCCCACCCGTTCCATTTTCTTCCAGAGTGTCCTTCCTCCGGAGTTAGTCTCCTATCGCCACGCATCTGTTGGCTTAGGATTTTGATGTTCTAGCACCAACATGTCACATCACTTAATTCCTTTCAATTTGTGGGGGCACACTTCAACGGTTTGGAGTAAACCACCTTTTTCCCCATAATTATTTTGACGTTGAAACATAATTCCTCGGTGAATCCGTGGTTTGGATTACAGGACTGCCTTGGGGAATTAACTTCTGTGCAACTTGTGTCCCTGCAATGGCTCCTGGCCATTGATCTTGGTGTATGGTGATCAACGCCATTGTTGGTCCTCCATATATTGACCTTTAACTATGTTATGTAACCTCAGGGCCCCACTAACCATGCTCATATGGAGTTTCATGTGGCATAATACTAGCGACTGACACGTGGCCCAATCAGATGGGTGACACGTGTCAAGTTCCAAATGGAATTTCAATATTCCATGGGTTCTAAACCCACTGACGCATGAAACACAACCCATGTTTCCACATCAATCCAAGTGACATCATCATGAATCAATACTTCGACTCTTCAAGGCTTCAGAGCTTTGGGAGTTCTCTCCCCAGCATACACTAATTTTCTCGAACGTTGAAATCTCGAAAAAGCCAATCTATTGAAATGTGTACCTATTGACGTACGGTCTGGATTAACTCTAGACTTTGGAGCTTCGGGATTTCTTTGTCCTTCATACAACGTCGTAACCTCCACCCTTGGCTTGATCTAACGGTTCTGGTCCAACTTTAGCCCAATCCAACGGTCGATCTCTTCTCCCCAGATCTATGTTGTAGATCCACTTTGGGGACTTCAGAGCTTTGACCTCTTCTGCTCTATAAAACATACTTCACTGAAGTCTCGAATTCTGAAGGACTTGTAGATTAACCCTCCTGCACTTTTCTCTTGATCTGACGATCATGAATTGTCCTCCTTCTCCTAAACAGATCCTATGACCCACATTACTCTGCAGCCTAATACTACATTTTTCATGGTTTTATAATACCGCTACACCTCCTAATATTCGTAACACGACCAAGGTAAACTCTTGGCACTCGGAATGCTCCGAGGTTCGAAATTTGTTCCTCTTGACACAATTTCCCCGTGAAACCTTGGCTCCAATGACCACTTATCCAACCTATCCAGGCTCAGTGCTTGAACCTTGGCTCTGATACCATTTTGTAACATCCCCAACCACCAACAGGTTGGGAAATGCCACTACTCGGACACTTCACTTAGCTCTGATACCATTTTGTAACGCCCTCGACCACCCACCGTGCAACACCACTGCGGAAATTCATTGTAATTTTGTCCTTCTGTTCGGATACCATTTTGTGGAATCCCAAGAACATACATACATACATACATACATACATACATACATACTTACACACACACACACACACACACACACACACACACACACACACACACACACACACACACACACACATATATAACATGCATTTCTAATGAATTTAAAACAAATAACACAGAATTATTGCTACCATACAGACTCCTTTGGAATTGAGAGTAGTTCATACATGCAACGGAACACATGATAACATTTCATGAATCACAGACATGCACAACATACATAATTAAGCATAGAAATGATACTTATATTTTAACTAGAGAAAAAACCAACAACTGCGTACAGAACTTCCACGAACCTCCCAGCCTTAGACCACACTGCTCATCACTCTCAGCAGTGGGTCACCCCCGAGCTGGGACAAAACTCCACCGGGAAAGGGATTCCTAGACTAGGCAAGGTCAATAGGAAAGTTACATAGTTTAAGAGGAATGATTCTCCCCTAGGAGCCACTTACGCCCACTACTCACAGACTCTCATTCCCCACATGAATGTCCCACCCCAGGAGTATACACCTTCACTGTCACACAGTCCACCAGCTGCTCCACCTCTCTTTCAGGGCTTCATCAACAGGCCGAACCAAAATTCTCAGATCTCTGTAGCAACTATGGGACTCCTTCCAGGAGAACTCACTTCCTCAACACTCTCTCTCACCTGGAGATATTTTCTCACAGGCCTGACAACCTGCTTCTTCAATCCACAACAACCTCTCTCATCTGGAGAGAGAGTTTCTCAAAGGCCTGACAACCTGCCTCTTCAACCATGGGATTTGTTGAAAAGTCAACAAGAACTGTGTGTCTAATTTATTTTTCCCTTAAATAAATTGGACAATAAATATCAATCTATTATCTCATTTATAACTGAGTGATTTGGAGTTGTAACATAATTATAAGTGTAGGTATGTGAGTTGTAAAGTATTTTAACTCAGTTAAGTGAGTTAAGATCAGTTGTACTAGTTGTAACTAAACTTGCACTAGTGAGAGTTCAGTGAATTAATTATTAATTAATTCACAATCAGTGATCTCACATGCAACTGAGGATTTACCACTGTTAACTACATGCATGTCAAATCCAGTGGAGACCCAGTTGAGATAACAGGTGAAAGGGATAGTTTGGCTATCAGTTGTGATTTGAATGAAGTGCACTCATGCAATCACACACACAGTGGATATGCCCACGAGCATGTGCAGTCTAGTGTAGAGGATTCATTCATCCATTGCAAGGATTGTGCAGAGGAGGTAGGTTGTCTGGAGGAAGAGAATTGGCACATGTATTTGCTGATTTTTGTATGACAGTGTGAGACAATTGTATTGTACTGAGAGCTCTTGGGTTAGAGTTTTGTATGATATTGTTTCATGATCCATGATATACATAATAAATGATAGTGGGGTTTTTAGCTTTATGCTTTCCCAATAAAACATCTGTGTTATGTTTGATTGATTCTTATTCTTGATATTGCATTGTCAATCATGGTTTAAATTCCACAAGAATATTAGTAGAAGCGATTCTGTATTTAACAAGTGACAAATATCTGTTAGATCAGGAGAATCCGAGCATTATTTAATTGGTATTGAAATTTCTACATGGTATCAGAGCCATGAAAGTGAGGTGCGTAAATTTCAAGATTTCTGTGGGTCCCTCCTCTAGCAGGGTGCGGCGGCGTACTACTAACTGGTCCATGCATAAAATTTACTGGAAATTTCTGTGGGCTACTGTGCATTACAGTGCAGAAATCCCTGGACATTTCCATGCCCTATACAATTGTAGGGTGCGTACTTTCCGCAAGCCACTGTGCATCATAGTGCAGAAATCACTAGAGATTTCTGCGAGCCACTGTGCATTACAGTGCGGAAATCCCGCAGTCAAATAACTCGGGAGGTGCGAAAATGCTTATAAGGTCCACAGGCTGGGTTAGAAGCAGTCGCGGGGGTTCAACGTGAGACTGGAATGAGCAAGAGGGATTGTGGAAGATAAGTTTGTGATTGGATAAGATTTCAAATTTGTAGAAAGAATTTTCTTGGTGCTATAGTTGATTCAAGATCGAAATGGATTTCAATGGCTTGAGGTTAGAGTATGCAATCGAGGGCAGCTTGAACTACATTGCTTGGAAGGATAGGATGGAGGCAGTACTTGAAGAAAATGGCTTTAAGGATTTCATTGACAAAGATGTTCCTAAGCCAGTTGCTACAGACACTGCAAATCTTGATGCATGGAAAAAGAAAGTGGCAAAGGCGAGGAGGATTCTGTTGGAGGGAGTACGAAACCACATTGTCTCAAGTCTCCATGGGAAATCCACACCACATGCAATGTGGAAGATTTTGACGGATCTCTTCCAAAACAACAGTGACCATAGGAAATTGGCACTCAAAGATAAACTCAGGAAGATCAAGATGGAAAAGGGCGACTCCATTCCAAAATATCTCACGAAGTTTGTCGAATGTCAGGATGAGCTGGGGAGTGTGGGAATAACAGTCACCGATGATGATTTGGTGAGCTTGGTGCTCCTAGGACTTCCCAAGATTTGGCATGGTTATCAAGACTCTGTCAATAGAAGGGAAAAATTGCCAGATTGGGAACGACTATGGTCGGATCTAGTGCAGCAAGAGTTCAGGCGGAACACCAGAGATGGATCTTCATCAAAGCGTGATGATGAAGAGAATTTTTCTTTGGCTGCTAAGGAAAGGAGAGGAAAGAGAAATAAATTCCATTCAAAATCCAAGCCGAAAGTTAAGAAGATGGATTTTTCCAAAGTGAAGTGTTTTCACTATCACGGACATGAGCATCTTGCTACTAACTGTCTGCAGAAGAGAAAGAACAAGAAGGTTGTTGGAGCCGCAAATGGTGAGGCCCTTGCCTCACAATTTGAACTTGACTTCTCTTTGATCGCATGCATGGAATAAAGTGCATCGAGATTGCTGTGGTATTTGGATAGTGGAGCTTCCTTCCACATGACGGGAGATAGAGAGCCTTTCAGTGACTTGGAGGATAAATATCTCAGAATGCATATTGAGATGGGCGATGATGGACGATACAATGCGACTGGCATTAGTACCATTACCTTTCAGAGGGAGTTAGGTAAACCATTTCAATTGAAAAATGTTATGCATGTTCTAAGTCTAAAGAAAAACCTGGTCTCAGTCGCAATGTTGGAGGACAGAGGCTATGACGTTGTTTTCAGTGATGGAAAATCTTCCTGTGACATAAAGCAATGGGTCAAGTAAAGAAGATAGGGATTGAAGTTAAGAATCTCTACATGTTGGAGGTAGATGGCTGCACTGCCATGATGGGAAAGGAAGAAAAAGTGGTGAGCCGGGACAAGGGCGAATTATGGCACATGTGATTGGGCCATCTTCATCATGGAGCCTTGAAGATCATGCAACAAATATCTACTAGAATTCTAATGGGAACACTTGCTTAGTTAGATCAGTGTAAGGGTTGCACCATGGGGAAGTATGTAAATCCCATCTTTCATGAAAAGGAGAACCGCGCTTCTGTGATCCTTGAGAGAATTCACACAGACATGTGTGGACCATTCTTGGTTGCTTCAACATCAAAACATAGATATTATGTTATTTTTGTTGATGACTTTTCTCATAAATGTTGGATCTTCTTCATGCAGAAGAAGGATCAAACATTCCCAAAGTTCTGTGAGTTTAAAGAATTGGTGGAGAATGAGTCAAGGAAGCAAGTGAAGGATCTAAGGAGCGATAATGGTGAAGAATACATCTCTAAGGAATTCAAAGACTTCTACAGAAAAGAAGGAATTTGAAGAGAAGTCATAGTGCCTCATAACCCACAACAAAATGGGGTCACAGAGAGGAAGAACAGAACAATCATGGGTGCAACACGAGCGATGTTGCATGATCATGGACTACCAATGCATTTGTGGGTAGAAGCATGCAATATTGTGGTTTATGTGCAAAACCATTGTCCTCATAGAGTACTTGGAATGAGTACACCTGAAGAAGATTTCACTGGTAAGAAACCTGATGTTTCTCATTTTAAGATTTTTGGCTCATCTGTTTATGTGCATGTGACCAAGGATGCCAGGAAGAAGCTGGAACCGACTGCTGAAGTTGGGATATTTGTGGGGTACATAGAAACACCCCATAATTATCGTGTGTATTTTCCTAAGAATAAGATGACTGTTATGCGACGGGATATAAAATTTGATGAAGGGAAATCCATGCAGTTGTCGCTTGAGAGGGAGCTAGACTTGCATGAAGAAGAGGAACTGCTGGTTCCCAAAGATGAGTCTCAAGATGTGGATCAGCCACATCAGGAGATTCATGGGGTGGAGGAAGCCACTCAAGCAGATCCAACCATCAGAAATGGAAGAAAATGAACCACACAAGCTGATAGATTGAGACTAGATGTTGCACATAATGTAGGAGTCCCTACTTCACAGCACAGACAGAGACAGTCTCCTGATCGATTTACTGGATACATGTCTCTCATGAGAAAATGTATTGTGACTGAACCATATTCCTTTCAGGAAGCAATGCAAGATCCCACTTGGGTTGATTCTATGGTACAGGAGTATGAATCCATTGTCAAAAATAGTGCATGGGAAATTGTTCCAATACTGGTTGACAAATCAGTGGTAGGTTCGAGATGGATCTACAAGGTAAAGTAAGTTGTTGATGGGAATGTTGAGAAATACAAGGCTAGGTTTCTGGCCTGGGGCTTCTCACAGATTGAGGAGGTATATTATGATGAGACCTTTGCACCTATCGCAAGGTACTCTTCCATAAGATCCATCTTTGCACTCTCAGCGCAGATGGGTTTGCGCATTCATCAGATGGATGTAAAAACTACGTTTCTCAACGAGATCATTGAGGAAGAAGTGTACATTGAGCAGCCAGAAGGTTTTGAGACTTTTGACAGGGAGTCGCATGTGTGCAGACTTAAGAGAGCACTGTATGGGCTGAAGCAAGCACCCCGTGCTTGGTACACTCGGATAGACAACTATTTCATAGAACTAGGCTTCACCAAAAGTGAAGTAGATGCAAACCTATACAAAATTGTGGTGGAGGGTAAGATTTTAATCATTTTTGTTTATGTTGATGATTTAATACGGACCGGTGATGAGAATTTGATACACTCATGCAAGGAGGACCTTGCAAAGGAGTTCGATATGAAGGATTTGGGCCTTCTTCATTATTTCCTTGGATTGGAAATATGGCAACGAGATGGTGAACTTTTTGTGTCTCAAGGAAAGTATGCAAGGGAAATACTTGGTAAGTTTCACATGGAGGGATGCAAACCCATGGATACTCCTCTTCCAGGAAAT
>JASDQU010025556.1:44635-58174 GCA_032191745.1 Picea mariana
ACAATGATTAAATTATATCATTTGCACATGATTAAGATAGCTAAAGTAGTCATTAACCAGATACAAATTGATATACACAACATGAAACAAAATATTGATATGATGAGAAGCTAAAGCTGTAACAAAACACCAAATTCTGCTTCAGTCTGTATTAAAACTCCATATCCTTGTTCTCCCACGAATGAGGATGAATATTATTACAAAAATGATAGGTTTTTATAAGTCTTTCCACAGGGTAAAACCTCCCTGTGGATAATATCAAATAGTTTACATAATCTGGGAAGATATCCCAAAATCAACTAAACTAGGAACTAAAATGAAACAAAAATATTCCAAATATCTCCAAACTGCTCATCCAATCCAATACAATTTCGAATTGACCTGTAATGGACCAAAAATAACAAGTTAGATGGATATTTTATTAAAAAAAATGGTAAAAATCTAATCCTATAGACTAGCTACAGAATCATCTGATTCTGTAGCTGGTCTAATTTAAGAACAGACTTGTTTTAAATCTATTAAAACTAACAGAAATATATTCAAGTTATTAAAACAAATATTTGATTACTAATTAAAAACAAAACAAATCATTTAAATCACAACAAACCAAAACTGCTATGCTAATTTAGAACAAACAAAATCTTAATTGAATCTATTTCAATCAAAACAAATATCAAATAAATCTTTGGTGTGAATGCAACTCATATACAAAATCCATCCATCTGTTTTGCATATCAATAAATCCATCTAGAATTGGTTGTAGGGATTTAAAGATGAAAAATCTTGCCACCAGATCCAAAGCATACACTAGTTCCATAGCAGCTTCGGCAGGACAATTAGATTGAAATCACACCACTCTTGAAGGTAGCAGCAGCACTAATTGCCCACCTACAACACTTTAAAAGAGAATTCTGCCAATATAAAAGTCTGAGCAATTTCTGCCAAAAGTACCATGGATGGCCACAAGCCATGGCCCAAAGCAGTCAACAAGTAGACTAGCTATCCAAAATTTGGAGGATCCAATGTGCACAGCTGACAAACCTGCAAGACAAAGCTTTTGAAGCAGCAATTGCTTCCAAATATTGCCATGTCATTTCGTGCTTCTTTTGTGTGTGTATTGCCTTTGTTTCCTCTTCATGGAACCTACACTGTCATTTTTAAATCACTATCCCCTACATTCCTATCAGCTTCTGCCTATTCCATTTCATCCCTTTCAAATTCTTTCTGACACTTGTTCAGGAGTTCTCTCTTGAATATAACTTTTTCATTGTCTTTATAAAATTCAGGCAATTCTGCAACTAATTGGACACAAAATTTTGCATACATTTCACAAAATGTTGGCTCCATCAGGGCTTTGTCAAAAATTTGAGATATCACTCTAGTAAGACAAAGTGCAGAAACAATGTTCACTTCTTTGACCTATACAAAAAGTCTATCAAAGTTTTGAGGTGTTAATTTGTTAAGTATAGATTTTATCTTTCTCTGTTTTGCCTATTCCTCATCAGAAAAATTTCCCACTTCATATCAGTGTTGTGACATAAAACTTATAATATAATCATTGTTCCACAGAAACAAAGCGCACTCAGCTACCTGGAAGTGTGAACTGTTCAGGCAGCGCCCGATTTGTCAAAACGAGGGTACCTGTAAGTTTATGACAAGAAGGAATGGAAAAATTTTACCTTCTTCTGTCTGAACAACACACTGGGGATGCACTGCGACCTTCTAAACTTTATTGTTTGACTTGAACCAGTCAACAGCCAAAAGCTACAAAAGTGGATCTCCTCCTAGGACCTTAGAGTAATCCTTGAGATATGTTTTGCTCCTAACCATGAAACCAGTGCTACCAGCATCATCCCAGCGGTTTGAATCAGTCTTACTCTTTCCAAGGTGTAAGGAGCCTTTAAATTGATTCGTGTCTATATCAATAGCTGGAACGTTCAACATTAGTTCTGTGTTTGCCTCTCGACCTGGCGGCCGCATTCTCATAAGCGCCCAAGAAACATTTTTGAACTTCAACCCAACATCCTTTGTAGGAGAATTTTCATCCTCATCACTATCTTCTTCTTCTATTGGACTTTCAGCAACAATCGCATCATAAAAGTGCTCATTTGTTTCGAATTCCTCAGATTCGCCACTAACATCTGAAATATTTTGATTTTTCTTATTCACAGTACCCATCGATGGCTCAGGACTGAGACTAGGATTTGCTCCAAAGTATTCTCTTAAACCTGCTATTTGACATAGTAAGATATATGGAACAATATTTTCAAATTTGGCAAAATATCTCTTCTTCCAACATCCCCAACCTGAAGAATGTATCTCTATTGTTTGAGTCACAAAAGAAATCTGAGTTCCTTGTGGTTTTTCTAGACTTGCCTTCCTGATTTCCCAAACAGTAGGATTGAGCTTAATATGTGGACAACCAGACTTTATAGGCCACAACTTGAGCATAGTTGGATATTGCAAGATAGTATATGTGCCATGTTGAGCACGTTGCCAATGTCGAGTGAGCAAAAAAAATCTCTTTTTGAATGCCACCTTGTCAAATAATTTGGGTCATATGATCCATAAACAATATCTTTATGTCCATCCAATCGTTCAATCAACTCTAGGTCACTAGTCAATATATCCCATTCATATCTCTGTGACTTCTCAAGACTGAAGACCATCTCAAACACAGCATCCGGACCAGCATCTACAATGCCAACAGACTTCATGAGGAGAACTTTATCCCCCTTGTGATTAGCTACAATCACCCACAAAGTGTATATCATATTTGAAAACAAGACTGCAATACACCCTCACTGTTAAGAATATAGCAGTAAGCTCCTGAGATTTAAGTGATAAGCCTACACAATTTCTTGTCCTATAGATGTAAACGAAAAAATGCTGACAGACTGGTTGAATACCCTTTGAATTGATCATGGGTTCAACAGGATGCAAAGACACCTGGCTGAGTGAGTGAGAGAGTTGTTGTGGCCCAAGTTTGGGGAAAACATCTCAACAAATACACACAGACCAAAACGTTACCTTCAACCATTGAGGAGATCTGAAAAATGAACTCTAAAACATGAGATAGATCTCTGGAACCACTCGATTTCTGAGGAAACCGCCCAATATGAGGGTAAAGGGGCTAAAAATGGTTCTGGGTTTTCAATGATTTGATCTAATTCAGAACCGTTTGACCATAATCGGTCACGCAAAAACGTGACTCTGGGGGCAATTACGGGGCAGTCTTCTCTGGTAAAATGAAACCAACACCAACTCTGAACACCATGGGGGCTCAATTCGCCCTTAAGGAGCCAGGAGATAACACATAGAGAGATGGGCTAAGGGAAAAGGGTTTGGACAAGGTATATGCAGGACTCAAAACCCAGAAATTTACCCAAAAATCAACAGGGGTAACCTGGTAAGGAGGCAGGCGTTAATGCCAAAGTGTGCGAGGGTAAGGGAGTTGTCTCTGCCTTGCATAATAGTTATGCCAAAGTACAACCACCGATTATCATAGCATAGTTCAAAAATCATGTTGCTTGGCTAACCTATGAAACAAATGGTAAGTGTTATGCCATATAGTCAACGTTACACCATAGTTTTAAACCATGAATGCTTAATTTGAAACCAATATGAAATGTTGACCATGCGCCAATGTATTGTGACAGCTCATATTCATAGTTTAACCAATGTACAAATGGGTTTTCATATAATYARAACATMGAKAGTTATGAAAAACATAAACATAGGCATCAAATTAGAAAGATATATATAAAAGTTTTAATCATAACACCCATGTATCTTATGAAACCAAAGGTTAAATGAATGCAAATCCAAATGTATTGCAAACCAAGCCACATAATAAATCGAAGCATGAGTAATGAGTACAGATCGAAATATTTTCCAGCTAGGTAATGATAAGTGTAATGTAAGCGCAATAAGCATATTGATAAAAATATCATGACAATTCAGATAGTGATTGAAATACAACTTCCGGAGGAGAAGTATGCTTACAGTCGTGAAAACAAAATGAAAACAAGTGTGTAAAAATCGCAAGAAATGAAAATGTCATTAATTTGAAAATTGCGACGAAAAACTTGATGTTTGCAAGACATAGGTGTAGGAAAGTTATAGGATCGTAGAAAAAGGTGAATTGGCTGCCAACAATGGCGACTCACTAGTGTTGGCGATGGAAGTCACTCCTGGATTGCTTGCAGGAGCAGAGCCCGACGCCCATCAGTTTAATTTCACGATTTGTTTTAACGGGGTGATCAAATGGAGATAAAAACTCGAGGAGATATCACTCTAACTCGGGGACTGAGTCTAGTACATAAGTGACAAAGGAAGTCTTGATCCAACTTTAGCCAGTAGGTTGATAAAATGGTGAGCAGATGGAAGACTTAATGAGGATAATGAACAAATAGCTTTGGGCAACAGGCTTACGACTATTTGCAGAAGAAAGACACTGAATGCAAGATCCACTTGGTTCAGGGTCTCAAGAAATCGAGGAGGACTTGACTGGATCCTCCAATTCCAAGTCACTCGGTGCTGGGAAAACCACAAGAACTGGATAGAAACATCATAACTTCTACAGTGATCCTATCCAACATCATCCTATAACAGCTATAACTCGACTGGATCTTCCAATTCCGAGCGATTCTAACATAGTGGAACAAAGATGTAAAATAAACTGGCATTCATCAGGCAAGAAATCTCAAGAGTTCATACATAACCAGAGTATCAGTGCTTCATTAAAGCTTTACAACCGGGAGCTCATCTCAACCATCGATAGATACAAAAATGGCGAAAACACCTTCATATACTCAGAACAACAACAACAGCCAAATCAAGACATTGCATTGAAAGATTTGCGTCTGCATGGCTTCTGATAGTCAACATATGAAAGATCGTGCAACTTATGTCAGACGCTATCTTAATTCCTTGACAGTTCCAACGGCGAATCGACGTGCCTTTAATTCATTGTTGGACTCCCCCATTATGGCGGAGACGATGTCTAACCACCACCAACCGCTTCAATAACTGCTTCATCGGGACTGAGGCCGACCCGACGAACTCGGCACCTTCAGGACGTGGAGAGCCTCCCGCGTTGCCACCTAGAGTAACTGACTGACCTAAAGAATAGGCGTGGAGGCCAGCGCGGAAGGTGGGGTACGGGAATGGAGTGATGGGGCCAAAACAGTGGGGAGCTGGTGTATGAAGCGATGAGGGGGCGAGAGAAGTTACGGGGGGGGCACATGGAAAAATGTGATAAGCGAAGGAGGTGGAAGAATAGATGTGATTGATGCATTGCAAGAGGGTATAGGCAAAGTGGGCAGGGGAGTGGACATGACAGACATAATTCAGCGGGAGGCAGATGTGGAAAGAGATGAGACACATGGAAAACGACAAGTGGATAATGAGAAAGAAGGTGGACCACGCATACCAAAGAGTGGAGGCGGATGGGTGCCACGCGGCGGCAGGCCTGGAAGGTGACAAGATGGAAGGAGGGCCCATGCTGGCTAATCACAGAGCGACTAGGAAGGATGGGGTTGTCTGAGCATCATTGATCCGAGCGCTATAATCTCAGCCGTCGAAAGATGCTCACTCGATTCTGGACCCCGCCCCCTCCGCTTAAAGGTAGAAAGGAAGGGGGGGTCCGAAATGGTCTTTATTGCCATTGATCTAGGCGTGCTGATCTGGACCATTGGAGAGGTGCACCCGTGATTCCGGACCCCCCCTGCTTAAAGATAGAAAGGCAGGGGGGTCCAGAATTCACTATGCACCGTTGATCTGTGCGCATGAATCGCGGCCGCTTGAACTTGCACATTGCTTAAAGTAGGCGCATTATTACCCAAAACTTAGGACAAGTGGGTTTTTAACCCATTCTTTTGCATTCTAACTCCCTTACAAGAAATATCACTAACATTCGGCTCCATGGGGGATAGAGTCGTCCCTGTGATGCTCTAAGAACTCTTTTGCAGATTCAGTGCCTTTGCTATTGGGCTATGGAGTCATTTATTAGTCCAAAAAACAAAAACAGGAACAATATGTACAAAACAAAACAAAAAGAGCCAACTGTGGCTCACAGAAAATATCTTTTCAAGAAATGCCCATTCACTGGGCCATTAAAAACTTCTTCACCTTCCAGATCATGTAACTTGTATGTGTTGTTCGAATATGCTTCAAGGATCTTGAAAGGCCCCAACCATAGGGCATCAAATTTACTGTGTTTGCCCCTTTCCTGCCTGGGTGCATCCCACTTGAGTACCAGGTCACCTTGCTTGAATTCTTTCTTTTTAGTCTTCCTGTCAAAAGCCTATTTGATCTTCTGTTGATGATTGTAGGCTCTGTCTATGACCTGTTCTATGATTTGTTGCACTTCCACCATCTGATGAATCCTTCTGAGTACATGATTAGGTTCTCCTTCAAGGACCTGGAGGAAATTTGCCACAGGTAAGGCAAGCTGAGTGGGAAAAAAGGCGTCTATTTCGTAAACAAGTTGGAAAGGTGAGAGACCCAGGGACTTCTTGGTTGTCACCCGATCGGCCCAGAGAGAAAATTTGAGCTTTGAGTCCCAGGCCTTCTAATTGTCCTCCAGTAGATTTTTGATAAGCTTGATCAGGATTTTATTGGAGGACTCTGCCAGTCCGTTTCCTTGAGGATAGTATGGAGTACAGTGAACTAATGAAATCCCAAATTGTTCACAAAATTTGATCAGAGGCTCAGACCTGAAGGGGGAGGCATTGTCTGTGACAATTTTACTTGGGCAGCCAAATGTGGCTATGATGTCTTCCAAGAGGCTGATGATTACTTTGTGAGAAGTGCTCCTGGTGGGGACAACCTCTATCCACTTGGTGAAATAATCAGTAGCAGTGAGGATCCATCTATGCTGGCCACTTGAGGGAGGATGAATCTCTCCGATGAAATCCAATCCCCACTGCTGAAAAGGTGTCGAAACTAATATAGGCTTCAATGGTAGAGATTTGAGTTGATGTTTACCTGAGAACTTCTGGCATTTAATGCAAGCCCTAACCTCTCTGCAGACATCAGTAAACAAAGTAGGTCAGTAATACCCAGCCCGGAGTATTTTGTGGGATGTGGTCTTCCAAAAATGATGACCTCCGTAGAGACTGCTATGAAAATCGAACATCACCTTCTGGGATTGCAACGGGTCCAGACATCTTAATAATATCCCCAGAGGGTCTCTCCAATACAAGGCTCGGTCAATGAGGAAGTATTTGACCGCTTTGAGCTTTAAAGCTCTGGCCCTACTCTTTCCCAGTCTGTCAGGGGGCTTTAATTCTTGTAGAAAGTATAAGATGTCCCAGTACCAGGGACATGCTGCTAGTGGTATGGTGATCTGGGAATTACTACTGGATGACTCAGCTTGCTCATTGATGCAGTTAATCTCTAGGGTTTTGTAATTGGATTCAGCCAACAACTTGGCCAAACCTTGCCCCTTTATCAACTTGGTGGGCCTAATCTCCAGGTCAAATTTGAGGATCTTAGCTATCCATTTGCCCCTTCTCCTGTCTATGTCAGGCTGTATAAGGATGTCCTTCACAGAAGTTGAAGGGACGTATGCAGTGATTTTTGAATGCAAAACATAGATTGTGAAATATTTGAGAGCTTTCACCAATGCGTAGGCCTGCTTCTCCATGATCTCATATATGAGTTCAGCATCTCTCAAGGCCTTGTTGAAGAAGGCAATGGGCTGCTCTCACCCTTGATCATTTCTCTGCAATAAGACTGCTGCTACTGAGTCATCGGAAGCAAACGAGAAAATATAGAATAATCAAGACTGATTAGCACAGGTGCCTTAGTCAATGCTTTATTTATCTGGGCAAAAGATTCTCTGAATTCAGCAGTCCATTTTATTTCATGGCCCTTCCTGAGCATGGCTGTGATGGGTTTCACCAGCTCGGCGAAGTTCGAGATGAATCTCCTCAGAAAATTGACCTTCCCCAAAAATGCCTTAACTTCCTTCTTAGACCAGGGTAGTGACAGGGCCTGAATCACTTCCACCCTACTTGGGTCAATCCTTACTCCTTCTGCTGACACTATGTGACCTAGCAGCTTTCCCTCCTGCATAGCAAACAGTGATTTCTTGGGGTTTAAAGATAGGCCATACCTTCGACACTTCAGGAAAACTCTCTTTAAGTGGCAACAGTGCTCTTTATCAGTCTTAGAGAAGACTATGATGTCATCCATATATATAACCACAAACTGATCCTTCTCCTCGACGAAGGCTATGTCCATGGCCCGCTGAAATGTTGCTCCTGCATTCATCAGTCCGAAAGGAATTTGGGAATACATGAACATGCCCCAAGGAGTGGTGAATGTTGTTTTCTCTCTGTCCTCCGGCATGACTGATATCTGATTGTATCCAGAGAAACCATCAACCATGGACATTCTGGATGTGCCAGTGACCCTCTGTAATATGTGTTCCATTTTGGGCAGGGGATAATTGTCCTTCCTCGAACTTCTGTTCAGGTTCTTGAAATCGACACAGAGTCTGATTTCCCCACTTTCCTTTCTCACCGGAACCAAATTGGCCACCCACTCAGAATATCTCAAGGGGACAATGATCTGGGAATCCAACAGCTTCTTTACCTCTTTCTCCATGACAGGTAGCAATATGGGATTTATTTGTCTCAGCTTCTGTTTGAACGGCTTAGCCTCCCCTTTTAGTGGGATCTTGTGCTCAATGACTGATGTGTCATATGTCTTGAGGTCTTCGTAAGTCCATGCAAACACATCAACAAACTCTTTCAGCAACTTGATATATTCGATCCTTTGCCCCTCAGTCAAACTTCTTGACAGCTTGACAAACTTTGGCTCCTCAGGTGTGCCTATGTTGCATTCAGCTATGTCATCATCACAACCTAAAACCTTACCTTTTACTACCACATCATTCTCATCGAACAATCTTTCTAACGGGATCATTCCTCTCGGAATGTGATTGCTCGGTAGCTGAATGATCCGGTGATCAACAATTCTATTCACAAATCCCCCAGGGTGATGGTCATCTTCCTCTTCATGATTCTCATCTATGTGCATTGTGGAAAAGTCATCAATGGACTGGAGAAATTTCTCAATTTCTTGATCATATTCAAACACCTTCCAGTGTTTGACATTGTCTGGCATAGAAGCTCTATATTTTATTTCAACATCAGACTCGGCAGTGGGCGGTGTGGGAACTTCGAGCACACTAGCTGTGAAAGCTAAAAAGTCGGCCGAGGCATTTTCCTCCCTTGGAATGTAGGAAATGTTAAAAGCTAGGAAGGAATCATCAACCAGATCCCATGCCTCGTTCCTGTAATTCCTGAGCCGAGGATGCTTAGTCTGATAAACATTTTTGACCTGCTGGACAATCAGTTCTACATCCCCAAACACAACCATCTCCTTGATTCCTATTTCTTTTGTAGCTCTTAATCCCAGAACCAGAGCTTCATATTCTGCCACATTATTGGTGACCTCAAATTCCAACCTGTATGACAGAGATATGGTCTCATGACAAGGTGATATAAATATCACTTCGGCACACGCACCCATACTGGAGGAAGCTCCATCAAAGAACATCTTCCAAACAGAGGAAGTTGGAGGGAAGGTCTCCTGATTAAGGATGGGCTACTTTTTTATCTGCAAAGGAGCTTCAGGGGTGTGGGTGAGCTGTAGTAAACTAGAGCCTAAATTAGTGTCCAAGGCATAGATGGGATGATTGGTAGGGTTGGCCTCGTCACTGACAATGTAGGCTAGCTGGGCCTCTCTGTATAATCTCCTATGTTCCCCTCCAAAGACTGGAATGGTGGCATATGTGAGATCCATCTGTAACATCCCTCCAAGTCTCTTGATCCAATACCTTGACAACAACATGCCAAACTTGGGGGGAACATCAGCTACCACAATATCCATGATCATACTCTTCATGGGCAGCTAAAACAAAGAGACTACCAGGTCCTTAATGACTCCCAAGCATTGCACCCTCCTGGAGTCAAAAGAATAGAGGTCATGATAGGCTTGGGTGACTTCCAGTCCTAATTCTTCCATGACGACCTTGGGCATGAGTTTGTGGGAGGCCTCTGAATCCATAAGGAAATTATGCAGCACCTTGTCATGTATGTTCAGGGAGGTGTAGAAGGGAGGAGATGAATCATCTTTGTCTTCTACCATGGGACCTAGGACAACTGCAGGCCTTTCATCTTAGAGGTTTATGGAGTCTGTGAGAGGATATGAGGCTTCGGATTTCAGCAGCTCAGAGAATCATTTTTTGAATTCCCCATGTTTGATTAGCTCGGTGAGGAGCACATGAATCCTGATCTTTTGAATCTCATGTTCGAAATTGAAAGGGGATGTGAGATTTGGAACTTCTCTAATTTCAGGAACATGATTTTGGACAATGGGAGAGAGGGGTTGGGCCTTCTTACCTATGTGAGCATCCATTATCTCATTGGCAGGCCTCTCTGCTCTATTGGATGGCTCAGGAACATCAGGTGCTGCTGCCCTTTTGTCAGACCTTAAGTTGTACCTGCCTCGAGCACCGCCAGCTTTGTATCCTTTGCTCAATTCATTCAGCTGACTATCCATGAGAGACTCTTCATAGGATGATTGGGTCAGATGAGGGAAAGGGGGAGTGACTTCTAAACTGTGGATTTTTGGCTCAGGCTCGTCTTCTTCCCCTTCTTCTTCATCAGCCGCAAAATTGTTCTGGAAGGGAGCCTGAATTCTTTGGTCATCTCTGTCTCTTTCTTTCTCTTTGTGCATAGTTGGAGGAGCGAAATTATTTGGCCTTCTGAAACCTGCCCTGTTCTTGGTGCTCTAAGGGCCCTTGTTCATTTGTTTCCTCTCCACCTTCAATCTCTCCACCTCTTCTTTAAGGAGGTTCATAACTCGGGTCAGCTCATTTATTTGAGGGTGGGGTAGTGATGGGCTGGAAGTTGAGGCTTTCGACTTTTCCTTTCTTCTGTCTGTGTTGGCCTGGCTTCTTAATCTGTCAGCTGCCAATATGTTGGATTCCACTTCTATAGATGCATCTTGCATCTGAGCTAAAGAGGTGGCTCTTCATTCTCTTAACACGAGACAGAAATCAGGGTCAAAAGCGCCAGCATAGGAAATTTGAGCAGAGGCCTCTGAGGGTTTAATCTCTGTAGGAATCTTGTTGTACATCTTATTAAATCTTTTGGAGAAGTCTAAGACAGACTGCCCTTCCATATTCCTCAGAGGCCCAAAATATGTCATGTAATACATATAATCTTTTCTGTCTCCCCACTGTCTCAAGAAAATGTTATCCAAGGCTTCAATGCCAGCAATAGATCCAGGGGCTAGTCCTCTAAACCATTTCCTCACCTCTCCATCTAGGCTCTGGACAAAGACTCTCATCCAGACATCTTCACTCTCTATATTCAAGTTGTCTGCATAGCTGTAAAAAGCAGCTAGGTGCTCTTCAGCAGTTACATCTCCCTCACCACTGAACTTGGGCATATATTTCAAATAGTCTCCAGCAGGGAGGGGGTTCAGAGGATGGGGTAGAATCAATGGAGCATATCTGGCAGCAACTATGGCATCCATTCTGTTCAGAGGTGGATTAGCACCAGCCATAGGGATATTAGGTAGAGGAGAACTCAGAGGAGAAGGAGTATGAATGGGAGATGTCGAAACATAGATTCTTGGATGAGACAACAAAGAAAACAGAGAGAAAGCCAAGGGACCTGAGTGTGCACACACTTCTCTCTGTGTAGCAGTAACAATAAAAGGAAGGGTGGTGAAACCTTCAGAAGTTCGAGGTCTGTGATGAGGCGATACCTCCAGGGAGGAGGGAGTGACAAGGATTTCTCTTTCTGATACCAGACTAGGAGGGGAAAACTCAGCAGGAACACTCCCGAAATTTAGAGAACGGGGGACTTCAGAAGAAGGACGACTAGAAAGCTGTGAATAAGAAAATGGAGTTCTCACAGAAGGGGAGGGCGTATTACCTATTTCAGCGACAAAAACTTCTTTTTCAGATCTCTTTCCCTTTCTGCGCACTGCTTCTGCGTCATCTTCTGGTGTAGCTAAAGGCAAGTGTGGGTTAGACCTCGTATGTCTGCCTCTCGAAGCCACAGTTGATAGTGTAGGCGCTCCTCAGTGGAGTCGTCACAATGGAGTCACCAGGTGCACAGTAGCAATCTTCAAGTTCTGATATCTGATGCACCTTCAGAATCAGTTGATCTTTATCGTTCAATCTCGGGGAAAATATTCAACTTCGTCCCCGGCAACGGTGCCAGAAATGTTGGCGACGAAAATCACTCCTGGATTGCTTGCAGGAGCAGAGCCCGATGCCCATCAGTTTAATGTCACGATTTGTTTTAAAGGGGTGATCAAATGGAGATAAAAACTCGAGGAGATATCACTCTAACTCAGGGACTAAGTCTGGTACATAAGTGACAAAGGAGGTCTTGATTCAACTTTAGCTAGTGGGTTGATAAAAGGGTGAGCAGGTGGAAGACTTAATGAGGAAAATGAAAAAACAGCTTTGGGAAACAGGCTTACGGCTATTTGCAGAAGAAAGACACTGAATGCAAGATCTGCTTGGTTCAGGGTCTCAAGAAACTGAGGAGGACTTGACTGGATCCTCCAATTCCAAGTCACTCAGTGCTGGGAAAACCACAAGAACTAGCTAGAAACATCATAACTGCTACAGTGATCCTATCCAACATCATCCTATAAAAACTATAACTCAACTGGATCTTCCAATTCCGAGCGATTCTAACACAGTAGAACAAAGATGTAAAAGAAACTAGCATTCATCAGGCAAGAAATCTCAAGAGTTCATACATAACCAGAGTATCAGTGCTTCATTAAAGCTTTACAACCGGGAGCTCAACTCAACCATCGATAGATACAAAAATGGCGAAAATACCTTCATATACTCAGAATAACAACAGTAACAAAATCAAGACACTGCATTGAAAGCTTTGCATCTGCATGGCTTCTGACAGTCAACATCTGAAAGATCGTGCAACTTATGTCAGATGCAATCTTAATTCCTTGACAGTTCCAACGGTGAATCGACGTGCCTTTAATTCATTGCCAGACTCCCCCATTATGGCGGAGACGATGTCTAACCACCACCAACCGCTTCAATAACTGCTTCATCGAGACTGAGGCCGACCCAACCAACTCGACACCTTCAGGACGTGGAGAGCCTCCCGCGTTGCCACCTGGAGTAACTGACTGACCTAAAGAATAGGCGTGGAGGCTAGCACGGAAGGTGGGGTACGGGAATGGAGTGATGGGGCCAAAACAGCGGGAAGCTGGTGTATGAAGCAATGAGGGGGCGAGAGAAGTTACAGGGGGGACACATGGAAAAATGTGATAAGCAAAGGAGGTGGAAGAATAGATGTGATTGATGCATTGCAAGAGGGTATAGGCGGAGTGGGCAGGGGAGTGGACGTGACAGGCATAATTCAGTGGGAGAGAGATGTGGAAAGAGATGAGACACATGGCAAACGACAAGTGGATAATGAGAAAGAAGGTGGACCACGCGGACCAAAGAGTGGAGGCGGATGG
>JASDQU010025557.1:8989-26766 GCA_032191745.1 Picea mariana
TACGACATCAAGGCCATGGTTGTAATCTCTCTTTCACATTTAATATGATACAGTAATATGATTCTTTCCTATAAAGCTTGTTTTGTTTTATTGTATGATTCCTTGATCACATACATAGGTTTATATTGAGTTTATGTTATTGCTATCACTTTGGTTGGTTGCGTTCTTTTGCAGGATCATCATTGTATGAGCGTTGGAATGGAGCTAGGATGGCGATGGCGAGAGGAAGCGACATTTAAATGGTATGTCACTCATCCCTCTATAGTTAGTAAATTCAATATCTAAAACTTAAGGAAAACGTCATGTTCTGGTGTGTTTTGTTCTAGATCTAGGTGGAGCTAGAGAGATTAGTTAGTGTCCGCACCTACCGATTAGTTCGATAACAAGCGCTCTGGTGTAAGGGGAACCAAAGATTTCCAACACTCTGTGTAAGGCTGAAGGGGAGTGCTAGCGCTCTGACAACAATAGGAGGGGAGCTCTCTACTCCAAAAACTCAGAAAAAATCCCAAAAACTAAAAAATTCAAGAAAATTCAATCAATCAAGATGATCCTGATGACATAAAGAGGAAATCAAACAATTCTAAGAATAGAAAAAAAACAATGTGGAGAAGATCAAATCAGTGGGCAAAGGGTCAAAACAAGATCTGGGAATGGAAAAAAAAATCAGATATCGTCCCCAGTGGAGTCGCCAATTTCTGTTGAAGGTGAATCCCCTTGCGAACAAGTGGATTCCCTCTTGGCCTCTAGACTCCTAAGGCCAAGACAAAAAAGTTATTAACATGAACATTGAATTCATTTTAGATATAATCAAGCTAATGAATGAAAGAGAAGGAAAAAGATATGTACCTTATTAGCGATGTTTGTCCTTGCAAAGTCCTAGTTGAGCTTTGATCATGAGCTCCCTGATAGATCCTGTAGGACAAGCAAAGGTACAAAAGACTTCATACTCTACTGAGATTATCTCAAACATAGATCCATCTACTGCAGACAAACTCATATCGAACAAGCATAAGTTTGAAAGAAACATGCCAAGAATTGATTATTAATGAGAAAAAGTAAAAGTACTTCAATCCTTTGAATGAAGGTGCATCAGCTTCTTCCAGTTCTCCTTGTCCAACCCCTTTTCTCAAATAATCTCCATTGATTGCTTTGATGACATATCACTCATGAGATCATAAGTTTGAGGTAATTCTCAATCTCCATTTTTCTTTTCACCATGAGAAGGCATCCTTATATAAATTTGGAGAGGTCCAACTACTTGAGAGATCTTTGGGATAAGTTGAGGATTCCTCTCCTTTAGTTGAGGATCTTCCCTAAGATCATGCCTTGACCATCTATTTGAATCCAACTACCTTCAGGAGTTGAGGGATTCTTCCCTGATTTTCCTCAATAAACCCATAATTTGCCAAAAAAAGGGTAGCGCTCCCCCAAAAGGGTGCACAGGGCGTTCAAGCACTCCCCCAAAGAAGCTTAGGGAGCACCATCACTCCCTGATAGTGGTTAGGGGAGAACTCCTCTCTAAAATTCAGTTTTTGAGTGTTTTTTCCATGGAAAAAGGCTTGTACTTCTTGTCAAGTGATTTCTCTTTTTCCAAACCACCTTTTGAGGTGTCTAAAGTGTCTTCATGATGTCGTTAGAGGCACGACATATGCAAGATGGAAGTATGATGTTTTTTACACTTGCAACATTTATAGTCAAGATGCGACACTTACAACACTCGTAATGACAACACTTGCAACACTATCAAAATGAGTAATTTTGAGGTGTAACAGATACTCAGGAGAGGTGAGTGTCCGACGGTCAAATTTTATGGATCAAAATTTTTGACTGCAATACGTGTAAAATGAAAGAGAGTATGATGGGGAAGTTTAGCGGCCGGTTTGTTTATTTGTGGAATTTCGGGAAAGTGGCTAAGTATGTAATAGGGAAACGGTGGGCCAAACTCATTTTTGGAATCTACGATTGAATATTTCATGGCCGGACCAACCCAACGACATGCAAATGACATTCCATGATATTTGAAATAAACACTCGGAAGGGATAATACAACCATATGAAAATTTTGGTTTTATGCGTATTAATGGGAGATATCCTCAAATCCTGGTTTAGAATTAATGTTTTCTAAGTGCACACTTAGAAATAACAACATATATATAATTGCCAATTGGTAATTGCAAAGGGTGCGGGCAAAGGAAACAACTATTCGGAATTGGATATTTCTTGAACTCACCAACCCGATGATCTGTGAAAGAAATTTGAAGAAATGGCCAAGTATGGAAAGAGGACGGACGGGGTTCAAAATGAGGTGACAATAGTTCCACAGGAGACGTTCAGACCCGACGGTAAAATTGTATGTGTCAGAAGTTTTTAGTGCAAAATGTGTACCACCGAAGAGGGCATGATAGGTAGATTGTTATACGAAAGACGGTGTGATGTGATTCTGGTTGTAAATTTGTATATCACGGAAGTCAAGGTATTGTTTGCAGGTCATGAAAAAATAAAAGTGCAATCTAGAGATTGCCTACCCGGGAATCCTCGATCAGAGAAGTGACTGGACATGGAATGGGGAAGCGGGTGGTCAGAGTCGCGATATAAAATAATGAGTGCAAATGTGAACCCGCAAGTCCGCCAACCCACGCAGCTAGACATTTTTAGAAGAAATGACTAAGTGACAAGAAAGATAAAGTACATGTAAAAGAGAAATGGGAATTTTGTTAAGTATAGAAGACGGATGTTGATCTTTTCTGCATGTTTCTACAGAAGTTATATACTGATTGCATATACTTGGAAAGAAGTGCGAAGCTGGTGGGCACATAAAACAACGACTAGGAATTGGAAATTGTCTGAACATGCCAACCCGATGATCTGCAGAAGAGATTGCAAGAAATGGTTGTGGAAAGAAGACGGGCGGGCTTCAAAATAGGCTGACAAGGGTTCCCAAGGAGACAGGGCCCCGATGGTCAAATTGTATTGATCGGAACTTTTGAGTGCATACTGTATAAGATGGAAGAGGGGCTGATGCAGGCATCCGGAAGGAAATTTGTATATCATGGAATCTAGGGGGTTGTTTGCAGGTCAAGGAACACTGGAAATACACTTCGCCTGTTCGGGAATCTACAATTGCAGGCCTCGAAAATTTCATGTCCAAACTGTGTATCATGGAACATGGTATGATGTGGGAGTGTGGAAGTAAATTTGTATATTGCAGAGGTCTGGGTGTTGTTTGCAGGCAACAAAACAATGGAAGTGAAATATAGAGGTCACCTGCCCGGGAATCTGCTATCTGAGAAGCGCCTACGCATCGAATGGCTGGTGGTTGCTCTGAGTCAAGATATAAAATCACAAGCGCAAATATGAACCTGTTAGTCGACCAACATGAGCATTGAGACATTTTCAGAAAAACAACTAAGTAACAAGAAAGAGAGTAGAGGGAAAAAAGAAACGCAGATTTGGTCAAGTATAGAAGAGGGAAAAGAAGGTCCAATATATTCAAATATGAAATAGATATTCCATTTCCTGGCAAGATCTTTTCAGTATGTTGCTGGAGAAGTTGTATACATATTGAATATACTTGGAAAGAAATCTGAAGGTAGCAGGCACAGGAAAGAGAAACTAGAAATTTGAAATTTCCTGAACCCGCGAACTCGACGATCCGCGAAATAGATGTCAAGAAATGGTCAAGTATGGAAAGCGGTCAGACGGGCTTCAAAATAGGGTGACAGGTTCCCAAATAGACATAAGGCCCTGACTTTCAAATTGTATATATCGAAACATTTGAGTGCAAAATGTGTAACACGGAAGAGGGGATGATGTGGGAGTCTAGAAGTAAATCTACATATCACATAAGCTAGAGTATTGTTTGCAAGTCATGGAACAACTGAAAGTGAAATTTAGACAAAGTGGAAGCGCTTAGTTGAAACGTGTGAATTCGCCAACCCGAGCAGCAAGATATTTTCGGGAAAAACGACTAAATAACCAGAAACAAAAACTACAGAGATAAAAGAGTGGGAAAATAGAAAGGCAGAGGGCCAATTTTTGTACGCAGGAATTGGTTTCAAACAAGCCCCATTGTTGCAAAATCATTATTTTCTAGTAATTATCGGCAAATGATTTCTTGAAAATTAGATACATTCTTCCACGACTGTAACATATTAACTTAAGTATTAAACTTCTTTCATTATGGGTTGTCTAGAAACAAGAATGATGATCTTACTGCAACATTGTGATTTAGTATTGCTATGTTCTATCTGCACCATGAATATAATTGAACGTTGGTTTGAAAACTGTGTGAAATTCATTTTTTTGTTTCCATAAAAGCTTGATGGATTGACACAATGTATTTCCATATAATTGTTAAATGCTCCATTTTAGAACAAATTACCTAAGCGAATACAATATCGAAGAACTACGAGACTATCGAACCATGCCAATGAGAAGAGATGTTAAATCCAGAAAAGAAGCAGCAAACAAGACTCCCAAGGCAAATTTTTTAATAGTAAATCCATTAAAATAAAACAATATTTATCACTATATATCTATGCTTAGAAATTGGACCGAGTTCTTTGGGCCTAAACACTGAACATATTTTCCATAGACACAGGCACAAAATCTGCAACATGAAGGAGCCATCGAGATGCTATTCAACATGCATACAAAACTGATTACCATGCTTTTTTTTTAGGAAATCCTTGCAGCCTTCTCCTCGGTGGATCAATGTTCGGTTCCCCGATCTCAATATTTTGCAGAAGACCTGAGCCAAAAAGGAAACAAGAAAGTGGGTCTATAGTGGAGTAAATCCTTGGCTTGAAGCAGATGAACGAAAGCCATTTGGTAAAATTCATAGTTCTCATAAGTTTCCCGTGAGGAAGAAGATGAAAAATGTTGCAGAGAAAACAAAATATCCCAAAACTAAAATTTAGGACACACCAAGAAAGCATCTCCTCACATTTGAAAACTTCAGGGACACAAGTTGCACGTGCAATTCTAGAGGCCCAAATTAGTCCATTCTGGGCGAAAGGAGATGACTAGTAGGAATATGCCTTGCACCAGGGGGAATTCTGGTCCTCATTCCCTAAGATGTTAATTGCATATCCAGAGAAAAGGGCAGTGGTCCCGCAATTGAATAGTTTTTTGGCTTGAAATATATCTTTGGGAGCATTAACAGATCATTTCCTTACAGTGAAAGACTTTCGCCCAGAACGGACTAATCTGGACCTTTGGAATTCCTACTTTCGGGTTGCAAGGAAGATATTACATTCAACGTCGATTTATTTTCTGTAACCCATTCTTTTGGTGTTGTCAGGACTTCCATCGCCGAGCCAGGAAGTGCCTCCCATTATATTTGATTTCAATTTGGGTGTAGTAGTGAGACCAGTTTCTGGATTTCCATCATCCATTGTCATATCATCGTCCATCAGATCATCTTCTTCCGGATCGAAATCCATCGCATCAACATTTGCACCAAGTATCAATGCAAGTCAAAAAGTTGTCTGAGCAGGCAGGGTTGCATTGGAATTCTTTGTCTTGATATATATCTCTCGGTGCACCAAGGGACCATCTCCTTTTTTTCTCTTGGGCGGAGAGAGATGAGTAGTAAGAATATTCCCTGGAATACTGGTACCTCTAGCCATCATGTCCGAAGGTTTTTACTGTATCTGGACATAACTGTTGTGGAACTACTTCCATAAGTTAACGAGAATTTTCGTTTGCTCCAGATGATGTTTGAAATGAAAATTGAGGAGGAATAATATAACCGTCTACAAATCTTGGTTAATGTGTATCAATGGAATATCTCCTCGAGCCTTTCGCTGATCAATAACAATCTCTAGGGTTCGTGCATAATGAGTTGTTACCATTAAATATTACTAATTGCATATTTAGAAAAAAGTGCAAAGGTCACCGGTGATGGCGAAGATCGATCAAGAATTAGAGATTTCGTAAAGGCGCCAATCGACCCACACATGAAAGATTGCATCATGTTTGAAATGAATACTTGGAAAGCATAACATTCTTCTCTGCAAATATTTTTTTAATTCATATTAATGAAAAATATTATCTGACCTTCCAGACATTAATGACAATCTTAACGGTTCTTGCACGATGAAATACTAGCATTAAATGTTTAATTTCATATCTAGAAAGTATGAAGGTAGAGGGGATGGTGAAGACCAAGCAAGCATTGCACATTTCGTCGTCCCACCAATCCGTGAAACAAATTTCAAGAAATACCTAAGTATGGAAAGAGGTTGGGAGGGTTTCAAAAATAGGGCCACAAGATATACCCAGAAGACGTGAGGGGCCGATGGTCAAATTGCAAGTCACAACGACAGATTTCGGCCATCAATTTGTATATCGTTTAATTTTGGGTGCTCTTTGTACGTAGCAAAATAGTGGAAGGGAAATGTTGAGCAAGCCTGGCCACAAACCAACGCTGGTAATAGTGGCCAAGTATGCAATGGACAAGCGGTTGGTCAGACTCATGATATAAAAGCATTAAACATAGTCGGAACAGGAAATATTGACAGGCTTGAAAATAGGCCCATATGCTTTACTCAAGAGACGTGAGGTGCTAATGGTCAAATTGTATCTACCCCAACTATTGAATGCAAAATGTGTAACATGCAATAGGAGACAATGACGGATTTCGAGGGTCAATTTGTATATTGCGGAACTTCGGTTGCTATATATAAAAGAAGGAGACATTTGGAAAAAGGACACATTCGAAAAAAGGACCAAGTAAACATAAATTGAAAGAAAAAGAGATAAAGGGGAATTTGTTTTCTAATTTGTAGATTGCAGAAGTCTGGGTGTCGTTTGTAGGTGGTGAAACAATGGAAACGCAATGTTGAACCCATCTATCCGGGAACCCGTGATTCAAAAACTTTGTTCAATATGAAACGGGGAAGCAGTCGGTCAGGTTGGTGATATAAAAGTAACAGGGGAAATCTGAAGACGTGAATCCACCAACTCCCACAGCTAGACATTTTCTGAAAAATGAGTAAGTAACCAAAAAGGGAAAGCAGAGAGAAAAAAGAAAGGGGATGGCAATTTTCGGAAGTGGGAATTGGTATAAGAAAGCGAGGCATGGTTATAGTTTCCAGGATCCACAAGATATACCTAGGAGACGTGAGGGGTCGATGGTCAAATTGCACGTCACAACGACAGATTTCGGCCATCAATTTGTATATCGCAGCATTTGGGGTGCTCTTTGTACATAGCAGAACAGTGGAACTACAATGTCGAGCAAGCCTGGCCAGGAATCGACGATGGTAATAGTGTCCAAGTATGCAATGGACAAGTGGTTGGTTGGACTCGTGATATAAAAGCATTAGACATAGTCGAAACAAAAAATATTGACGAGCTTGAAAACAAGCCCACAAGATTTACTCAAGAGACATGAGGGGTCGATGGTCAAATTGTATCTACCCCAATTGTTGAATGCAAAATGTGTAACACGCAACAGGAGACAATGACGGATTTTGAGGGTCAATTTGTATATTGAGGGACTTTCGTTGTTGTATATAAAAGCAGGAGACATTCAGAAAAGGGACACATTCAGAAAAAGGACCAAGTAAATAGAAATTGAAAGCAAAAGAGATAAAGGGGAATTTGTTTGCTAATTTGTAGATCGTGGAAGTCCAGGTGTTGTTTGTAGGTGGCGGAACAATGGAAACACAATGTTGAACCCATCTATCTGGGAACCCACGATTCAAAAAGTTTGTTCAATATGAAAGGGGGAAGCGATCAGTCGGGCTGGTGATATAAAAGTAACAGGGGAAATATGAAGACATAAATCTGCCAACTCCTGCAACTAGACATTTTCTAAAAAACAAGTAACCAACCAGAAAGGGAAAGCAGAGGCCAAAAAGAAAGGGGATGGCAATTTTCAGAAGTGGGAATTGGTATAAGAAGGCCCATTGATGGGAATTGGTATAAGAAAGCGAGGCATGTTTATAGTTTCCAAGATCTGTTTGTATAAGAGAAGCATCGAAAAGCTACAAGAAAATCAATTTTGGGATGTTTAAGTAAATTTGTTGTACTGTTAGCTTAACCGCAAGTATAACAATGACGAATTTGAATTTTAATGTCCTCTCGTTGATATAATAGTTCCATTAGACTTCGCACACTATATATTCTTTTATTTTAAATTATTCCAGAAGATAAATTTTTCTAAGTTCATCGATCAAGGAAAAGTGCTAAAAATGAGATAAAGGGGAATTTGTTTGCTAATTTGTAGATCACGGAAGTCCGGGTGCTTTTTGCAGGTGGCAGAACAATGAAAACATAATGTTGAACTCGCCTATCCGGGAACCCATGATCAAAAAAGTTTGTTCAATATGAAACAGGTAAACAGTTCGTCGTGTTGGTGATATAAAAGTAAGTGGAAAACTGAAGACATGAATCCGCCAACTCCCGCACCTAGACATTTTTCGAAAAACGAGTAAGTAACCAGAAATGGAAAGCAAAGGGCAAAAAGAAAATGGGATGGAGATTTTTGGAAGTGGGAATTTGTGTAAGAAAGTGCATTGATGGTCTTAACAGTAACTATGAAGTGAAATAAACATGTGAACAGGTTCTTCCATCAAGGAATAGAGACAGCGAGCCATGCTTATAGTTTCTAGGATCTGTATGTATAAGAGAAGCATCGAAAAGCTACAAGAAAATCAGTTTTGGGATGTATAAGTAAAGTTATTGTACTGTCAGCTTCAGCACAAGTATAACAATGATGAATTTTAATTTTAATATCCTCTCGTTGATATAATAGCTTCATTAGACTTCGCACAGTATATATTCTTTTATTTCAAATTATTCCACGAGAATAATTTTGTTGACTTCATCGATCAAGGAAAAGTGTTAAAAACAAGACAAAGGGGAATTTGTTTTCTAATTTGTAGATCGTGGAAGTCCAAGTGCTATTTGTAGGCAGAGGAACAATGGAAATGAAATGTTGAACCCATCTATCCGATAACCCGCCTATGTGGGAACCCGCGATCCAAAAAGTTTGTTCAATATGGAACGAGGAAGTGGTCAATCGAGCTGGTGATATAAAAGCAAATGGAAATCTGAACACATGAATCCACCAACTTCCGCACCCAGACAATTTCCCAAAAACGAGTAAGTAACCAGAAAGTGAAAGCAGAGGGTAAAAAAGAAAGGGGATGGCAATTTTCAGAAGTAGAAATTGGTGTAACAAAGCCTCGTTGATGGTCTTAACAGTAACTATGAAGTGCATTAAACATGTGAACAGGTTCTTCAATGAAGGAATAGATACAACAAGCCATGCTTATAGTTTCCAGGATCTGCTTGTACAAGAGAAGCGTCAAAAATATACAAGGAAAATAAATTTTGGGATGTCTAAGTAAAGTTATTGTACTATCATCTTCATCGCAAGTATAACAACAACGAATTTGAACTTTAATGTCCTCTCGTTGATATGATAATTCCATTGGACTTCGCATAGTATATATTCTTTTATTTCAAATTATTCCAGGAGATTAATTTTGTTAAGTTCATCGATCAAAAAAAAGTGCTAAAGAGAGCAACATACCACATTTGTGTCACAAACTTTATATCAAAGGGAAAAGCATGTCCTCTATAGTCTTTAATATCATAAAAAAACCGTGAAGATCCTGAATGTATTATTAATATTCTAGAGCGAAGCATACAACCAAGAACCAAGTAAACACCAACTGTATTGATATATTGATATATTGAACAAGAAATGGAATTCCATTATATATCAAACAAATTGATATATAAAAAAAAACACATCATCCCATTGGTTTTTCGTTTCCTGAAAAAGATTGATACGAATTTTTTTATTTTTTTTCAGCCGATATGCAATATCGCATTGTCCCGATTCAAGGTAAATTTGCTATGTATCTGAAAGTCGCACAACATGTAGACACTCTTTTCCTTTTTATGTAGGTATTCTTCATATGGAAATTCTGTTAACTCAGGAAGCACATCTTGTAATAGAGGTTGTCGAATTGTACAATGCACGGTTGTGTTGCCAACAATTCAGATAGCAACATTGAGGCAATGTCTATATATGTATGGACATTTTTTACTGCATCACAGACAATCAATCGTATCATCACTTATGAAGGCAGAAGCATAAGCAAGAGAGTTCCATTTCACACACACAGGCTCAAAGGGGATCGAGTACGCATTCACTGCAACCAAAACACCTTCAACCTAGAAACGTGAGCATAGCAGTTAATGTATTGAACAATATAATATACAATTGCACCCCCTAAAAAAATTAGAAATTAAAAAAAAATGCAGAGATTTGGTCAAGGCTATTTGTATGAGGAAAGTGAGGATGAAACTGTAGATGTATACGCACAACATTTTTAGAGATAGTTAGCTTCTTGAGATCCTGTACTATGTCTTCTCGCAACTCTGTTACAAATGTTGATTGAGCGGTGCGAAAGATCCTTTCTTTACCATCTCTTTTCTTTGTTATATCTTTTAAGAGCATAAGTGGAAATTTCCCTTTATACAATTGTTGTTCGACTAACGAAAAAAAATTGAATACGTATCGAACAATTGCAGCTACAACATGGAACAATGCAATATTTATGTAACTTAACCAAGATACATGGACATGTGAAAGAAAAGGAAAAAACTGGATATGGAGAACGATACAATTGCATTGTCGTTGTCTGACTCTCCATCTTTTATATGGAGAAAGTGTTGTGAGCCAATTTTTCTTGCGAGTGTCACAACTGAGCCAATGGTTCTGATTGGGTAAATGTCATTGCTCTGTGCAAGTTGGTTGATAGTTGTGTCCAGGACGAAACAATATTCTGAACAAATAGCGGGGATTTTTTCCACGATACTTGTTTTGTTGAGCGAGATAATTCAATAACGATCACCACGGTCATATAGTTTTTTGGGAAATATATTAAAATTTGTAATGGATATCCCATTACTTGGCAATATCTTTTATGCATGTTTGTGTACAAGTTGTGTAGGAATAGTTAATGTAACTGTCATGAGGGCCTCCTTGTCTGTCATCTCAGCATGCATAATGGATCTAGTTTTGTTTTCCTTGTCCAAATAGGTGCTATAGATGACCATTATGTACCCTATGAACACTTGTCCAGTTCAGTGGTTGTTCAAGCCCTCTATTGATAGTATTTTCGGTGTTACAAGTTTAGACCTGGTGACAATTTTTGAATAGGAAAAGTAATGTGAATTATTTTTTTTGTTTTCTTTTTTTTCTTGCCATGAATGTGCAATTAGACGCACAGCTTGGATGAACTATGGAACCAGGGTTTTACAACCATACCTCTTAGTTTGTGGAGCCTGCGCTGTGTTCAACGTCTCGCTTTCACTTGTTGATACTTCTTGTGAACTACAAAGTATGTGTTGCAGATGACATCAACATATTCACCATGCCATAGATGAACAAATAGTTGTGGATATTTGTTTGGTAAACATACGAGGAACATAATGTATGCATCTTTACCTTTGGCCTTGTCGATCTGTTGAGGTTTGGGATGATTGACTGCTCATGGGCATGTCACTAGTCCAACTTTTTCTGATGCAAGCATGTGTAGATGAACATCAGAAGGACTAAACAAGCATATGCATTGTATATTGTCCATTATTTTTCTTAATGACACATGCAAGGTCGAAGGAGATGGAATATGAAATAGGGTGTGAAGGGATACTCAGGAAACATGAGGACTCGAGGATCAAATTGTATGCCTCGATTTTTTTGACTGAAAAAAATATGTAACAATAAATAGGGCGTGATGGCGAGGTAGGAGGGCCAATATGTATAGCATAGAACCTTTAAGGCCAGAGACGTAATCTTGAACCCGCCAGCCCGACACCCGCAATCGACAAAGTGGGTAAGTATGGAATAAGGTAGAAGCACAACCATAAATGTGAACCCATGAGTCTACCAACCCATGCACCAAGGAAATTTCGGAAAGACGACTAAGATGAGAAATCAGAAAGAAAAAGGGATAATAGAAAATGGAAAAATTAGAAATGGGGAGGGCACAAAGCCCATTGTTGCCAAATCATTGTTTTCTAGTCCAATATTATATGCCCCAACCCATTTTGTATGTTTAATTTACTAGCAGAGTTGGTATACCTTTTCGAAGATTGCACAACGGAACCCTTTGTTGTTGCATATAAGAAATCATCTTCCTTTCCAATCAATATGTTTCTTCCAAGGCAATAATGTCGAGTATACAGTGGACATGAAGGCAAGTTAGTATGAATAAAGACATGTAAAAGAAAGAAATACAGTTCTATTTATTTCAATGTAGCAGCAAAGAGACTACGATTCACATGAGAATAAGCAGAAAGATACGTAGTATATACATAAAGTAAAAAAGGTGCAAAGCAGTAGAACAAATACACAGACAATAAATGAAATACTAAATACTGGAATATGAAATAATAGTATAGGTATGCACCTCTGAAACTCCTCGTCTATATTCGTGCCAAAGAGTCCATCGTCCTCTCTAGCCACTCTGTTTGTTCAAATGTAGGAATGCAGGGAAAATACAATGGACACAGGAAGATATGTAATGAATATAAGTTACTATGCAGGAAGGCATGAAATACATACAACAAACAAGGTGAACACATATACAGACAATAAATGAAATACAAAATAATGGAATATGAAATAATAGTACAAGCATGTACCCTTGTATCTCGTCTTCCATTGTTGTACTTAAGACTACTTCATTTTCTCTAGCAATTCTGTTTGTTTGAACATGGGAAACCCACAAAATACAATGAACATGAACGGAAGTTGGTATGCAGTGGAGAACAAGTAATATGTACATACAGTAAATGAGAATCAACGAATAGAATAAAATATAGTCAGAAACATGAAATTTTTCTTTTCTTTATCCATGGTTGTAAATATATAACGTTTTTCCCTGCCCAAAATATATTACAAGCCACAAAATATTAAGAAATTGCATGGACATAGATAAATGATTTTGATTTTCTGTGGAAAAGTATCTAGATATGCTTCTAGACATGGAAATATAATTTTGTTGTATCTTTGGTGTACGTATCATATCTTAGGTACAAGAAAAATTGTATCATGGTCACACCAGTCTGTGTAAAGGATAAAGAAGTTGTATTGTGATATGGGAACATTTCACCATATATGGTTAATAAGTGTGTTTTTGCACATGTTTTATCTTAACAAAAAAAACAACAGACATTGCAAGTGCACATGTAGTTGTCCAAGTATTTGTTATGCCACTTTTTGTATCACGTCAACACTGAAGTATCAGTGAAATTTCACAACAGAACAGGCGGGCACGGAACATGCGCTTGATCTCGGCCTCGCCAGACACAGAAAACAACACAACCGCAGGTCAACTCACGCATCTAGGGTCTGAACACCGCAAAGCTCCCCCCCCCCCAAAAAAAAGGAAAAAAACAAAAGACAACTCCAACTGTAAGCGCAGGACCCCAACCCTAAAAATCCAAAGCAAACAAAAGAAAACAGCAAGCACCAAACCATCGATAAAGCACGAACAGGACTGATCACAGCCACAAGTCCCCCAGATCGTAAACCTGAGACAAAAAACAACAACCAGCAACCAATGAACCAATGGACCAACGAACAAGAAACAACCACTGAACTAGAAAACAACATATGTATCTCCAACGAATACCAAACTGCATTTGAAGCACAAAAGGAACCGAAAACATATGACGAACATGCCAGCAGAAATAAGAAAACATTCTTACTTGCAAACTGCAAACATTGAACAACAAAATAAGGAATAGAAAATGAAATTATGGCATTGAAACTTACTCTGAAACGATGAACGACATAAGCATAGGTCGAATTGTGGGTGCACCACCTGGACCCCACAAAGGAAAATTAAAAAAGAAAAACAGATCCAACTGCGAATGAAGAACCCCAACCTTGAAAAGTTTAACCAAAGAACAACAAGTAGAAGCTGACGAACCAGCAAAGAAGAAGCACTCACCGAACCAGTAAACAATGTATGTAGCTTCAACGATGACAAAATTTCATTCAAAGCCTAGAAGAAGTATTAAACATACAATGCCTATTGAAGTGGTGGTGAACAACAATATTGTCCAAATTCACTACAACATTGTATGGAAAATTTCGAGGAAAAATGTACTCCGAGAAGTTATTTAGGTAAACATTTGAGGCCGCCATGCTATGTAAGTGCTTCGCGATATGAAAACATTTAAGCTGTCAGGGTTGTTTCAGGACCTTGCACCATGTAAACATTTAAGTTGTCAGGCTTATTCGAGCACCTCAAAAAAAGTGTCAATGATCTAAACCTTTGGTATGCAAACATTTCAATACAAATGCAAACAAAGGACTAATAATAATAGGACAAATACATTAATAAAAAAAAAATTAAAAAAAAAACAGTGTCCATGCTCAGAACTTTCGGTTTGTAAACATTTCAGTAAAAATGTAAAAAAAATTAGAAAGGAGTGACTAAGCTCAAAACTTTGGATATCTACACATTTACAGCATTGGGAACAACAAAGCTGGCAATAAGACCTCAAATATATTCTCCAATGAGACGATGACATACAAGTTTTGTTTTTATATAAAAAATAATGTTTTTACTTCTATAGTACAAACAATAGAAACGATGTGAAAATTTATAGTCAAAGGATAGATTAATATGAAGTCAACGAATTATCGATTGCTATAGTCCCTCTGCGCCTTCGTCAAGGACTAATAAGAAATTTATCTCAAGTTATAATTCTACTTTAATGATATAAATGTTTACTATGGATTTTAAAATTGAAATTTACAAAAAAAAATAAACTTGACCTTAAAAATTAAGGTTATCAACTAATTAAATCAATCCTACCAAAATCAAAATATGTATAGATTTAATGATTCTTTTTATGTCTAAAATAATATTGGATTTGTTTTTTTATGCAAATGTTTTACTTGTTATTTAATTTGGTTTTTTCATCATTTTTCTTTAGCTTTAATGTTCTCTTAAGGCTCATGCATTGTATCTTCCTCCATTGTTGCATCCTTGGGAGAATCTACAATGTTATTGGGGCTTCTAATTGAGTCTGGAATTATTTTTGCAAACATATTGTGCTAAAAAATCAACTTTTCAATTTGGGTATTCTGAGTAGCCACCTTCATCTTCAAGTCTTCATGTTTTTCCTTTAATTATTCAAATTGAACATATATGCCATCATTGATATGCGAAAGTGTTTCCTGTAGTTCCTCTCTTTGATGGAATAGGCTCGTAATGATCCAATGGAATTTTGCAATATCACAAGGATTACACCCACAGTGGCATTGACATCCATCCATGCTGAAAGCTAGAGTTTCTTTAATAGGGCAATGTAAACACAAATCTAAAGAGAAAAATGTATCCCAAGGATCCAAATACAAAGCTCTAAAGAATACGTTCAATCTTCTTGGCCCCAGATTGATTATTCTCCTTTGTTAGACTACCACAAAATAGGTGAAATGCACTCACCTCCGGTGAAGGGATGTGCCATCCAAGGTTTGTTCAAGCCTCCACCTATAGGATGAATCCTCGCTTTGACCTAAGACTATACAAATATCCACACCATGTCTAGAAAACTACAAAACAAACTCCCCTAAAAAAAAAATTCCTTCCTTCATGGAAAACACCCATCTTGACCTCCATTAATTGCCTCCTATGTCCAAGCATGAGAGYAKAATAGATGGGAAYAAGGGGGGTTGTGAGGATTTAATCTCATTTGCATGTGAATTGACTTCAAATGCYACTTGTCAAATATTTCTAAGTGGTTTTTGTGCCTATCTTTATTGTTGGATCTAATCATAGAATATATTCAAGAATTGTTCCCCCCCCCTCCCATTTTTGCACAATTGTCCTTAATTTAAGAGCAAGACTTTAATTTCCAATTGTTGGTGTTGTGTTCAGGTTATAATACCCTAGGTTCGAGTTATATTTTACCAACAAAACCCACCAAACATCGGCCCTTTTGGCATCACCTTCATGCGCAGATGAAATCTCACTCGAGGTGTCTATTGGGACTGCAAGAACCAGGGTTATGCAATATTGAGGGAATGGGAGGTGGCTATCATGTTCATTCTTATTTATAGTTTCTTTGTGCGAGATTTTGTCCTTGTTCCTTATTAACTACTTAGTGATTCATATTCATACTATCATGTTATTCCAGATTCATATATATATCATTATTGTAACAATTATGAATATTGCACCATGTTTAACCATAAGACAAATATATCTCCGATGCATTCAAAAAGAATTCTAAGAAAACATTTAAAAGACAGACAACACAAGATTCGATATCATCTCTTTGGCATTCCTTTATTGATTATTCTCATCAACATATTGTTACATTCAAGAACTCTGGGACCCAATCATATGAAGGAACCCCTAACAACAAACCATAACTCAAGAGAGGAACAGTGAGGAACCAAAGTCTAACTAGATTTGAACCACATTTCCAAACCCGTTACATATTTATACAAAAATCTAGGGCTAGAAACCCTAATCTGTTCATCCCAAAAATACCCCATTATAATGCATATTTACCTTAGCTAAATGGTTGTTCGTGCTGCTTTTCTCTCTGCATGTTTATTTTCTACATTTCTTCTATTTCTGGAATGTGGAGTTGTCATCCTTCTGTCATTCTTTATTCTCTCTATTTCTTGCTTTATCCATTGTCGGCTTTATTCTTATGTTTGCGTGCTCTATCCCTTCTACGCAGTTTCCTCCTTCTCTGCACTTTCCTTTTGGATGCACCTTAGCTACACACTCCCTAGCTTTCCTTCTTCTTCTGTGCACTTTTCCTATACTCAGGATTTTTCCCAAAACTGTATCAAAAATGAAAAATTGTTTCCAAAGCTGCCTATCCAACAGGCCCCCAACACTCACCTATCACTCGTCTCGAGCCACTCGGGATTTTTTCTGCTCTTCCATGCTGAAATGAAGTTTTCAGACGAAACCTTTCCTACCTCCACCTATTTGATGATTGTGGCCTTTGTTTCTGCTATCTCCTCTGCCCCATGTATGGTCAAGTTTGTAATTTTTTCCTATGCTTCAATCATTACCTTCTTGACCTTACCCTGTACAGTGGCCAACTCTCTAATTACCCTCACTGCTTCTTCCTGCAATTGTCCCAGTCTCTGTTGAAGGATCTTTTGTTGATCCCTCATATTCTATACCTCCATGTATGACTGCCTATGTGCTAAAATGGTTGTCATCCACTCTGCTGGTGGAAGTGTCATTATCTTCTGTGAAACTTGATGTGCTCTTTCTTGTGATTCTCTTAAGTGTGCTTCCAATGCCTTCATCTCCAGGTCTTCTACCAACTCTGTCCATATCTATGTGCTCTCCTTACAGAGTTTGACACATTCTCCTTCTACTTTCTTAATGTTGGAAACTATTGTCATTGTTATTCTCTCCCTGCCTTCTCACACCTTCGATGGCATTCCTGGCATGCTCTGTAATTTAAAGTCCTCAATCTGCTCACAGAAGCCCTTAATTGTTGGATCATGTTGTCATTAATGCCAATGGTTTGATTGATAGATGTCATTGATTAATGTCAAGTGATTGATTGATGTATAAGGATTGATTGATTGATTATTGATGTAATATAATATGTATTGTCCTTGATGAGAATGCATAGATGAAGATGGATCAATGAGTTGTCATTGATACATGATGAAGATGGATTGATGTGGTTTCATTGGTATATGATGCATTGTTGGAAAAATGTATAGATGACTCATTATTGTCTTATCA
>JASDQU010025557.1:35280-47751 GCA_032191745.1 Picea mariana
TAGCCGAAATGATGAAATGTCCCGACGCTTGTTTCTTCAAGATTTCTCGTTTCATGAAATCAGGACACAAGGAGTATCCTTGTTCCTTGGAGTCTCCGGTCACCGAAAAGATGAAATGTCCCAGCACCTTATCCTCCAAGTTTTCGTGAATCGCAAATTTGGGTTTCGCGATTTCAGGAAATCCAGTTACAAGGGATATATCAGCCCCTTGGAACCCCTGGTGACTGAAATGCCGAAATTTCGAAAGGGATGATCGAGACTTTTACTGAAAAGGAATTTCGGATTTTGTGACTTCACGGATCCTGATACAAGTTCCTTGACTCTTCAACTCCCGAAATTTGAAATGTCGAAATACCGAGGACCGAGACTTCACAAGTCAAGCGTCCCGTCCCTTCACTCTTCAAGCCCCCGGTTGCCGAAATGCCGAAATTCCTAAATATCCTAGCATTCGATCAATGGCTCACAACGATTTTTGGGATCGACAGTTTTGGTGAAATTGTGACTTCGTGATTTTACGGTTCGGTATTCTAAAAGACAAGAGTCTCTGTCTTTCCAACTCGCGGTACTCGAAATCCTGAAATGGACCAACGATCCAGGTATGCTTATGATCAACGATCAATACTCCTCCTGAGCTTTGGGTGTCAAAAATCCCTCACTACTAACCTCCTCACAACTCAACCTTATCCAACGACCTGCGGGGTTTCGGTGTTTCTCGTCGAGGACTCTCAGCTGTCTGTCTAGGTGTCCAGGATCTCCCCTCCTATATCTACGTAGTGTTAAAGTCTACACTCCTTCCTCAAATCGGATGGTTCATGGGATTTTCCACCATGATCCAACACTCAACGAAGTTCTTCCTCCTAAGATCTTACTTGCTTCATAATTAGAAAATTTTCTAAGTCTTCGAAGACTTGGTCTTCACCTCTTCCAGAGAATGAGTTCCTGGATCTCGATAACACTTCTGAAGTGTTATTCCTCCTGAGCTTTGTCTAGTTCATACTTCAATCTCCCATGCACTCCTTGCGTCTGAGGGATTTCAATAACTCAGATCCACAGTGTTCCTCTTGGGCTTGATGCACACCTCGTAGAGCTTCCAATGAAGAGAAACAATTGAAACTGGGAAAATTCACAGTTCCATCCACTTGTTCATGAAAACATAAAGTAATAGGAAAATGCACACAGTCCAAACACCACACATTTGGGTCAATTTTCCATTATGTTATATTCAAAAGTGCCCACTGGCTACACAATACATTTAAAATTACAGTCACTCAAAATATTGAGATCTCCTGCTAACTCGCAGTTCTCTCTTATGGCTAGTTTCTCTCTGTATTCCAGCTCTCCTGTATTACCGCTCCCTCTCACTGGTTGTACCAACTTCTACATAGCTCAAAAAAATGTTTCTATGGTTTCCCCTAGCTACTTGCCTACTCTAAACTTCATCCTATGCTATCTTAGTTCGGTCACATTCCAGAGCCGAAGTGGAAACTCCTGCTCTATTTACAATTTCAAAACTTTGCCTCAAAGGGTAAAATTTGGCACCGGTTCCATCGTGCCTCTAAAGATGAATTTTCGACGCTGAGTGGAGGTGGTATCTGAAATTGGTTGGAACTGGCCATGCACAGGTTTTGGAAGAACTCTCACGTGTAGAGTGGTCCCACCTCTGTATTCTTGCCAACGATGTTGCTGCATCATACTCCCCTTGACAAAAATTCATGGACTCCTATCCATGATCTCCTCTACTGATTTTCCCTGCTTCTTGATAGTAGCTTTGGTTTCCCAACTGGAATCTTTGATTGGGTGTCCTTTCCATTTGACCAGATACTCAAAATAGGTTTTCCTTCTGGTCTTCTTGTCAATTCTCTGATCAACAATTTTATCCATCTGTGGCTTTTCTGCCACAAGAATTTGTTTCTCCCACTGAATATTTCCTTGATCTTCTAACCCTTCTATGTCATCTTCCTTGTAGGGGTATAGGTCTAAAACATTGAATATGGGTGAAATACTCACACCATATGGCATTTCGATCTCATAAGCATTTGCATCAAACTTCCTCAAGATCTTATAGGGTCCTATCTTCTTCATATTCAATTTGTTATATGTTCACCTAGGGAAACTTTCCTTCCTGAGATGTAAAACCTGATCTCCCACTTCAAATTGAAGTTCCCTATGATGCTGATGAACTCTATGCTTGTATTTCTAGTTAGAACTCTGTAATTGTTCTTTGATCTGACTATGGAGTTTCTACATCTCCGCAGCAAAATCCTCTGATCTAGTGCTCTTGGTCTCACCCTATTCCAAATCCCTTAACTTAGACACTCCCCTAGGTTGCATTCCATAGAGTATTTGGAATGGACTCCTTCCAGTGCTCCTATTTGGTGAGTCATTGTATGCAAATTCTACTTGTGGCAAAATCTAATCCCACTGGTTATGGTGTTTAGTAACCAGGCTTCTCAATAAGTTTCCCAAACTTCTATTTACCACCTCAGTATACCCATCTGTCTGAGGGTGATAAGATGAGATGAAGGACAAATTCATCCCCATATTCTTCCACAACATCCTCCAAAAGTGACCAACAAATATTGTGTCTCTATCTGAGACAATGCTCCTGGGTAGACTGTGAAGTCTCACAACTTCTCTGAAAAATAGATTTGCAACATGTGTTGCATCATTGGTATTCTGGCATGGAATGAAATGTGCCATCTTTGAAAACCTATCCACCACCACAACTATGGAATCAAACCCCCTTTTTGTTCTTGGCAATCCCAACACTAAATCCATGCTTATTGCATCCCAAGGCCTCTTTGGTATTGGCAATGGTTGATACAATCCAGTGTTTTGTCTTTTCCCCTTTGCATGTTGGTAGATCCTACATTTGTTCACAAAATTTATCACCTCTGTTCTCATACCTGACCAATAGTATGAACTTCTCAATTGTGCAAACGTTTTATCATGGCCGAAATGTCCAGCCAATCCTCCACTATGCTTCTCCTTCAGAAGATTGTCCCTCATTGAGCATCTTGGTATGCACAATTGATTTCCTCTGAACAACAATCCTTCCTGAACCATATACTCTATCCACTGACTTCTATCTCTTAGTACAGGGCTTGTACATGCTTCATAGGCCTCCTTGAAATCTGTATCATCACAATACATATCCTTAATATGTTCAAACCCCCAGGTCTTCACCTGGAATTCCTGCATGATCAAACATCTCTTGCTTAATGAATCAACAACCTTGTTAGCATTCCCAGCAATATGTTTTATGAAAAAAATAAAATTTTGCATAAATTCAACCCATTTTGCATGCCTTTGATTCCGTTTTTCTTGTTAGGTTATGAATTGTAAAGCTTGGTTATCATTGTACAAGACAAACTCTTGCGGGACAAGATAATGCCTCCATTTCTTCAATGCTTGAATTATGGCATAGAAATCCTTGTCATATGTGGAGTATTTCCTCTTAGTCTCATTCAGAATCTCACTGAAATAGGCAACAGGTTGATTGTCCTGACTCAAAACTTCTCCTATTTCAACTCTACTTGCGTCACATCTTACCTGAAATGTCTTCCCAAAATTTGGCAAGACAAGAATTGGTCGTTCTGTTATCTTCTCCTTCAGTATATTGAAGCTCTTTTCGACCTCCTCTGTCCATTTAAAAGACTTGTGTTTCTTCTTCACTGTATCCATCATGGGTGCACAAATCCCATTGAAGTCTCTAATGAACTTCATATAGAAACTTGTTAAACCATGAAATTTCCTTACCTCGAACATGCTCCTTGGTGACGACCATTCTCTGATCGCTTTCACCTTCTCTGGATCCATCTTTAGTTCATTCGAAGAGATCACGAAACCCAAATAAATGAGTTATGTATTCATAAAAGAGAACTTATTCAAACTGATCAGTAGTTTCTCCTACTGTAGCCTCCTCATTACTAGCGTTAGGTGCCTCAAATTCTCTTCTTTAGTCTTGCTAAAGATCAGTATATCGTCCAGATATACAACCATGAACTTGCCAATGAAATCTTTCAGAATTTCATTCATCAACCTCATAAAAGTACTTGGGGCATTCGTCAAGCCAAATGGCATAACTAGCCACTCATACAGACCTTCATTCATCTTAAAGGTTGTTTTCCATTCATCACCTTCCCTCATCCTAATCTGGTGATACCCACTTTTCAGATCTATCTTAGAAAAGAAATTTGCTCCACTTAAGCAATCCATCAAATCATCCATCCTCAGTAAAGGAAATATGTACCTGATGGTGATCTTGTTCATGGATCTCGAGTCTATGCACATTCTCCATCCTCCATCTTTCTTTGGGCTTAACACAGTTGGTACTGCGCATGGGCTCAAACTTTCTCTAACCAAACCCTTATCCAACAACTCTTGGACTTGGTTCTTCACCTCCTCATTTTCTCGAGGTGTTAATCTGTACATTGCCTTGTTCGATAGGCTTGCTCTTGGTATCAAGTTGATATGATTACTGATACTCCTGATGGGTGACAATGAGTTTGGCAGCTCATCCACCACTATATCAACAAAATTATCTAGCAGCTCCTGAACTTCTTCAGGAAAATCATCCATTTATGTACTCATAAGGATGACTCTGGGCTTCCTCACCACAACGAACTGCATCCTGTTCTTCCTTGACTTCTTTCAGGAGTTCCTTCCCACTCATGAGAAGTATGCTTGTGTTGGCTTCCTCTTTCACTCTCTTCTCCTCCATTGGTAGCAACATATGCATCCTACCATTCTTCTCCAATGTATATGTATTTTTCCCCCCATCATGAATGACATTTCTGTCAAACTTCCATGGTATTCCCAATAGAATATGGCATACGTTCATGGGAATTACATCACATAGGATTTCATCTTTATACCCTCCTATTTTAATTTCAACCAGGCATTGTTTAGTGATCATTACTTGGTGTCCTTTTTGCAGCCATGAGACTTTGTATGGCCTTGGATATGCAGTTGTCTTCAGCTCCAATTTCTCCACCATCTTTGTGGATACTAGGTTTTCAGTACTCCCACTGCCAATGATCACCTTGCATACTTTATCCTTAGTCTTGCAAGATGTCCTGAAGAGACTATTTCCCTGCACTGGCTTTTCAATTTCTGCCTCTGGTTTTAAGAGAAATTTTCTCAACACTAGGGATGCTCCATCCTCAGCTCCCTCTCCCTCAACATTTCTTTGTTGTGCTTCTGAAATGTGAGATTCTCCTCCTTCCTTATTCTTCTCGGGACATTCCCAAGACATGTGCCCTATATTTCCATAGTTATAGCACCTTACTCCTCCTCAGCCTCTTCCTCTAGAAGAGTTTCTTCCACCACTCTGTCTCCCTTGTGAATTTCCTCCTCATTCTGAGTGATTGTGTGGTTTTTCATCCTCGTCCTTAGAATGATGTGCTCTGTCACGGTTAAATCCCTTGCTTTTGCTTGGGACCGAGCTTTTACCTCTTCCTCGCTGGTTCTATTTTCTGGCCAGCTTCTTTTCTGCCTTCAGCGCAAACTGATAAGCATCTTCCATAGTCCTGACTGACATCATGCTGAGCTCATCTTGGATCCCATATCTCAATCCATTTATATATCGAACGACTTTCTCTTCATCTCTCTCCCATTGTCCAGCTCTAATGTTAAGTCGATAGAACTCCTCAGTGTACTCCTTGACTGTCATTCCTTTCTCTCTCAGGTTATGTAGCTTCCTGAACAGAGTGATCTGGTAGTCTTTGGGTATGAACTTAGCCTTCAATTTGGCTATCAGTCTGTCCCAACTCTTTATCCTCTATTTTCCTTGACTTCTCCTCTCAGCCTGCAGTTCGTCCCACCACAGTGTTGCATGCCCTTTTAGTCTGGCGATTGCCTACTTCACCTTCTTCTCCTCATCGACATCTTCATATTCGAAGTGTTTGTCCATGGACCTTATCCAGTCCAACAATTCTTCAACATATAGATTTCCCTCATACATGGGGACCTCTATCATAGCTCTACCTCCCAATCTGGCAACTGCTCTCAACAAATGTTCCTCTGCAGCCTCCTCTCCTACAACTTCTTCAACCTCAACCTCTTCACTTTTTGCATCACTGATATCCCCAACGTTAGGTGATCTTCTCTATGTTGCTTCCATTATTTCCAATTAGGCGTGAAGCTCTCACATCTCCCTTTCTACAACCCAGTTGGCTAAAGGTGGTTCTCGTCTTCTTGGTGGCATTGTGTTGACTATCTGTCACACATAGAGTACAACTCTGAGTTCTTTGTCTCCTTCTTTTCCTCCTTCTTCTGAAGTCTATAGATGAAAAAATGATGCTCTGATACCACCTGATGCAGACCCCCTATCCCTCTTGAGGGTTGTGCGACCTCCCGATCAGGATCTTCTGGTTTCATAGAAAAAATGGCTCTTCTGGTCCCAAACTGGAACCCTTCGAACGAACACATAGTTCCCTTCACCAATGCTCAGTTGGCTTTTCTAAGTGCCACGTGTGAGCTCCCATAACACATGACCAAGGGCCGTGACCTTGTGCCAAACCAAAAAGGGCACTTATCAGGGACCGGGACTTCACGAGTCAAGCATCCCGTTCCTTTGTCCTTCGAACCTCCTGTTAGCATTAGAAGTCACTCCTGGATTGCTTGCAGGAGAAAAGCCCAATGCCCATTAGTTTTATGTCACGATAGTTTGCAATGGGTGATCAAATGGGTTGAGACTCGGGAAGATATCACTCTAACTCAGGGAGTGGGTCTGGTATGTAAGGAACAAAGGAGGTCTTTATCTAACTTCAGTCAGTGAGTTGATTTAAAGATGGGCAGGTTGAAAACTTGGTGAGAGGGGTGAACAAACTACCTCAATCAACAGACCTTTCAGTAGTTTGTGGAAGAAAAACTCTGAATGCAAGATCCTCTTGGTTCAGGGCTTCGAGAAACTGAAAGGGGGACTTGACTGGATCCTCCAATTCCAATTCATTCAGCGCTAAGAAAATCACAGAGACCGATTAAAAACAACACAACTATTATAGTGATCCAACCTACATCATCCTATAACAGTTACAACTTGACAGGATCCTCCAATTCCGAGCTGCTCTAATACAATGTAAATAAAGACGCGAAAGAAATTGACATTCATAAGGCAAGAAGCCTCAAAAGTCCACACATAACCAGGAATAACAATGCTTCATTAAAGCTTTACAACTGGGAGCCCTGCTCAACCATTGATGATTACAAAATACAAAGACTGAGTCTATATACTCAGAAAAATTTGCCTAACAGAGGCGTGCTCAGTCATCCAAGGCTTGGTGTCCCTTTAAACAAATTCAGACGGATATTCTTCGTCAAATGCCTCCTTAACTGTGCATGGCTCCTACAAGGGGGGTAGCTGAGCCATTAAGTGTCGAGTTATCATGTGCAGACCTCTCTGGATAGTCAAGGACTCAGCATGGCTTCTTTGCAAAAAATCGGTACACAGGACCCTCTCGGGCAGACATCTTGCCAGACCCTCCATACCTTACACTTAATGAATGAGGAGAGGTTTCAACCACCCCTTCTCACCTTCATTTACTCCAAGCAAAAAACAAGATTGAGGTCGAATCAAATGGCACCTAGAGATCGCAATGATCCCTTCTGTGACCAGACTCGACGCCTTTGACCCCTCTTGCACAACTCTTTTTATTTCCCAAGTGACCATGGGTTGTGACCCTGTGTTTATTCTCAAAGGAACTTTCGGTGTTCGTGAATAGGAAGGAGCTGATTCTTTCTTATTGCAGTTGCGATGAGAAAAACGCCGAGATGGCTTAATTGGGCGCCATGCATCCCTCTCATATCTGACGATCCTGAACTTACTCGATGATGTTGTGGGCCCTGGGTCCTGGATGCTCTTGGCACTTCGCGCCTCGGGGATATGAAGGAGTTGCTCCTTGTGCCTCGAAGTTGCGATGGGCGAAAAGATGAAGAGCCTAATCGTGCATTATGTGCCCCCTTTGGATGGACAACTGAGAATTCTCCATGATACTGTGGGCCTGACTCTGGGAGATTTCGACACTTCGAGGTTCAGGGTTTCGAGATGTAGAATGACATAGAACCCTCACCCTTCGAACTCCCGAATGCCGAAAAACTAAGGTGACTAGATCTCACGCCACGTGTCCTTTGGATGGAAAGCTGTTATCCTTTCCTGCATGCAATATGGGCAACTCCGCTAACGGCGATTTCCCGTCGACCGTCGATCTGCTCTTATGGATGAATCTGGACCGTCGACAATATAATCTCGCCCGCTTACTTGCTTGGAAGCCTAAAACGAGATTTTTCTGTGCTGCACTTGGGCGCTTCTCGTGCAACTTGTAGACTTGAATACTCTTGTGCCCAGGACAAGAAATGTTACTAACATTAGGCTCCATGGGGGATAGATTCGTCCCTGTGATGCTCTATGGATGCATTTTGTAGCTCCAGTGCCTTGCTGTTGGGCTATGTGGTCATTTATTTAAAATTTAAAGGCGGAAAGAAAAACAATATTTACAACTGCGAAAGAGCCATGTGTGGCTCAAGAGAAAAACCTTTTTAGGAAATTCCCATTCACAAGGCCATTGAAAACTTATGGATCCTTCAAATCCCCTACCCTTTAGGTGTTATTCGAGAATACTTTGGATACTTTGAAAGGCCCGATCCACAGGGATTCAAATTTTCCGTGCTTTCCTTTATCTTGTTTAGGAGCATCCCATTTCAATACCAGGTCTCCTATCTGAAACTCTTGCTTCTTGGCCTTCTTATCAAAAACCTGTTTGATCCTTTGCTGATGGTCCTGAATTCTGCCCATTACCTGCTCCCTGGCCTGCTGGACCTCCACTAGCTGATGAATTCTTCTGATCATGTCATCAGGCTCTTCTTGATGATATTGGAGGAATTTCTCTATAGGAATGGCTAAATGAGAAGGGAAAATAGCCTCTGCTCCATAGACTAACTGGAAAGGAGAGACACCTATAGATATCTTCGTAGCCACTTGATCGGCCCATAGAGAAAATTTCAATCTTGAATGCCAGGCCTTCTTGTTGTCTTCCAACAATCTTTTGATGATCCTTATCAGGCTTTTGTTGGAGGACTCTGCTAAACCATTGCCCTGGGGATAGTATGGGGTGGAGTGAATCAGTTTGACCCCAAATTTCTCATAGAACTTGGCTAACAGCTTAGCCCTGAAAGAGGCTACATTATCAGTGACAATCTTACTCGGGCAGCCCAATCTTGTGATGAGGTCTTCCAGGAATCCAATGATTACCTTGTGGGAAGCACTCCTGGTGGGGATAGCTTCAATCCACTTGGTGAAGTAATTGGTAGCAGTCAGAATCCATTTGTGCTACCCACTGGAAGCGGGGTGAGTTTCTCCAATGAAATCTAGGCCCCATTGCTGGAAAGGTCCTGAAACAACCACACGATTTGATGACAAAGACTTGAGTTGTTGTTTTCCTGCAAATCTTTGACATTTGGTGCAAGCTCTGACCCTTCTGCAGGCGTCAGTGAATACGGTGGGACAATAGTATCCGGCCCTGAGGATTTTGTAGGCTGTGGTTTTCCAGAAAATATGCCCTCCACATAGGCTATTGTGAAATTCAACCATGATCCTGTGAGCCTCTTGTGGATCTACACATTTCAAAATCAACCCAGGGTGTCTTTCCAATATAGAACTTGATCAATAACGCAGTATCTGACTGCTTTGAGCTTTAGATATTTTTCCTTGTTTCTTTGCAGGCCATCTGGAGGCCGCAACTCTTGCAGAAAATATATGACATCCTTATACCAGGGACATCGAGCTAATGGGGGCTCCCTTTGAGGGTCTATTTTAGACAGCTGACCCTGCTGAATTCCTGAGCAATCGTTGATGAAACTTACCCCCAAATCTTGGAAATTGGCTTTAGTCAACAACTTGGCCAAACCTTGACCTTTGATCAATTTGGTAGGCTTTATTTCCAGGTCAAATTCCAGAATCTTGGCTATCCACTTACTACTCCTCTCGTCTATGTCAGGCTAAACAAGGATGTATTTAATAGTAGCTGAGGGGACATAAGCAATGACTTTTGATTGCAGGACATAGATTGTAAATGCCTTGACAGGATTTACCAGGGCATAGGCCTACTTCTCCATAGTGTCATACCTGACTTCGGCATCCCTCAATGCTTGGCTGAAATAGGCAACAGGCTGCTCTAGACCAACCTCATTTGTCTGTAATAGAACAATGACCACCGTGTCAGGTGCGGCAAAGGAGAAAATAAGGAAATCCTTTGAATAATCGGGACTGATAAGCACAGGGGCTTCAGTCAGGGCCTTCTTTATTTTCTCAAATGAATTTCACAATTCAGAAGTCCACCTCACTTCATTTCCTTTCCTTAACATGGTTGTTATAAGTTTTAGCTCCTCAGCGAAGTTAGGAACAAACCTCCTTAGAAAATTAATCTTACCAAGGAAATATTGGAGCTTCTTCTTGGACCTCGAGATTGAGAAGGCTTGTATTGCCTCAACTCTGCTAGGATCGATCCTGACTCCTTCCGTTGATACTATGTGGCCTAGTAACTTTCCCTCCTACATGGCGAATAGAGATTTCTTGGGGTTTAATAAAATGCCAAAACTCCTGCATTTTAGGAAAACCTTCCTGAGATGACAACAATGTTCTTTATCATATTTTGAAAATACTGTGATGTCATCCAGATAGATGACCATAAATTTATCCCTTTCCCCAATGAAAGCTATGTCCATGGCACGTTGAAATGTTGCCCCTGCATTCATTAATCCAAACGACATCTTGGCATACATGAATGTGCCCCATGGAGTGGTAAATGTCATCTTTTCCCTGTCCTCAGGAAGAATAAAGACTTGATTGTAGCCAGAGAAACCATTGATCATGGACATCCTAGATGCTCATGTTACCCTCTGCAGTATATGTTCCATCTTTGGTAAGGGGTAGTTATCCTTCCGTAAGCTCCTATTCAGGTTTCTGAAGTCTACACAGAGTCTGATTTCTCCATTCTTTTTCCTTAATTGTACCAAGTTGGCCACCCACTCTGAATATTTCAATGGTACGATGATTTGGGATTGTAGCAGCTTCTTCACTTCCCTCTCCATAATTGGCAGCAGCATAGGATTGATCTGTTTTAGCTTCCTCCTAAATGGCTTTGCCTCCCTTTTCAATGGGATTTTATGCTCAATGATAGAAGTGTTATATGTTTTGAGATCTCCATAGGTACAGGCAAACACATCAGAAAATTCCCTCTAAAGTCCAGCGTATTCAGACCTCTACTCCTTTGTCAGACTTTTTGACAATTTGACAAACTTGGGCTCACTCTCAGTGCCAATGTTGCACTGAATAGTACCAGCGTCATCCTCCGAGATTTCCCCTTTTAATGACACATCACCTCTATCAAAAAGCCTTTCCAAATGAACTAGTCCCATTGGAATATGGTTGTTGGGGAGCTGCACAATGTCACACTCTGCTATTTTACTCAGAAACTTACCCCCATCAAGCTCTTCTTCAGAGACAGAATCTTGGTCGATATGCATCTCTGAAAATTCTTCGACAGTCTCCAAGAATTTCTTGATCTCGATATCATCCTTGAATACCTTCCAAAGTTTGACGCTGTCAGATATGGAGGGCCCGTATTTTACTTCCACATCATATCTGAATTTGGGCGAGGGCACTTTGAAATTGCTTGCTGATGTAGCCAAGGAATCTGCCACTGTTTTCTTCTCTCTTGGGACAAAAGAAATGTTGAATGCTAAGAAGAAACTGTCGATTAAGTCCCATATTTCATTTTTGTAGCTTCTGAGTCGAGGATGCTTAGCCTGATAAGCATTTCTAATCTGCTGGACCACCAACTCTGCGCCTCTGAACACTGCTACTTCCTGAATTCCCATTTCCCTTGCGGCTCTTAATCCTAGGACAAGAGATTCATACTCTGCCACATTGTTGGTAGCTTCAAATACTAGTTTATATGACAGAGACATGGTTTCCTGAGCAGGTGACACAAAAAACACCCCCGCTTTAGCGCCTTCCCTGGAAAAGGCTCCATCAAAGAACATTTTCCAGACGGGGGTGATGGAGGGAGGAAATTTATGGGAAGTGGTGGGTGGCTTTCTAAGTTTTAGAGGAGGCTCGGGAGCATTAGTGAGTTGTACTACACTGGAACCTTAATCAATGTCCAAGGCAAAAATGGGATGGTTGGTAGGGTTGGCCTCATCACTGATTATATAGGCCAGTTGGGATTCCCTGTATAGCCTCCTATGTTCTCCTCCAAACACCAGGATAGTAGCATATGTGAGGTCCATCTGCAAGTTCCCCTCAGTCTTTTTATCCAAGATCTTCATAATAACATACCGAACTTGGGGGGGACATATACACTACAACATCCATGACCACACTTTTCATGGGCAACTGAAACAAGGTTACGACCAAGTCTTTGATAACTCCTAGACATTGAACTTTTCTGGAGTCAAAGGAATAGAGGTCAT